>JAYMSV010001896.1:0-11927 GCA_036897745.1 Erodium moschatum | reverse complement strand
GTAGGAAGCAATCCTCGATTTTGGGCTACGATAAAAAGTACCCTACCTTCTATGGGTCCAAAGGAGCTGAGTCCCCTACGGGGGCTCAGACATTATTCTGATGCCCTAGGCTTCGGCCCTTCTGTATATGCTACTGATTGCGTTAATGCAATGCCTTTTTACCATTTCAAAAATACATTATCATTGAACATCCAACCAAAAACCTGCCTGAGTGATGATAGAGATTCAACGTTTAGAAATTTATCCCTACATACAATTGTTTGTTTTTGGTCAATTCAAGAAGGTTAAATGATTTCCATCCTCTCTTTCAATGGAATCTTTTATTTTTGGTAAAATATAAAATAAAAATAAAACTTACATAATATACAACCCCTCTATTCAAATAATATCTCTTGACCATCACGATGATACATTCGCCTCACTAATTGCAATCATCTCTTTTTGAGTAGTATATAAATAAAGCTTGCAACCCCTTTCATTGCACAGTACTAAGCCATAATAACCCTCATCTCAGTTCTATCTGTAAATCCAATCAAAGCTAGACACTCACTATGGGGTCGACAACGAAAGTCGTCGTGGTGCTGGTGATGATCGTCATGTTGATGTGTCAAGCTCATGCCGACAACAACAACAATGGTATCAACATTCGTCCGGGCGACCTTATGTGCTATGATAACTGCTATAACCAATGCATGGGGGACGGATTCGGAGGGTTTTTCAGAAAACTCAAATGTAGGATTAGATGTACGGCCCAGTGCTGGAAATCTTAATATGCTTTGGGTGGGAGCATTCAACTGATCACATTCACATAAGATGTTTTTGTTTTCATGAGTAAGTTAGTTTCTTCTGAATAAGCATATTGCGAGGGCATGCATGTTATAGTAATGACATCATGTGTTACAGATATGTATTTAACGACGTTTAATCCTTGATATTCGCGGCGATAGGAAAGTGAAATAAAAGTCCAATGTGTTTGTGATGAATTTTATGGCATATTCTTTTTAATGTTTTCTACACTGAAGTTATATTAAGAAATTTAAATTGCCCAAAGGCTGCATAATCAAGTCTACCGACCCTGAAATCCAAACTAACAAAATCAAAAGAACCTAAACGAACAGTGTTTGACAATGAAAATCTGACGATAATCCTTGTATCGAGCGTTACAAGGAGAGTGATAAAGACTCTGGGAATGCACGCATGTGATAAAATGGGAGGCTTGGTTCGCCTTTCGTGATGAAATCTTATGAGGTGCAACTGACTTGTCAATGACAATGCTAAAATCATGCATTGGTCGAACGTTACCTTTTGAGTGACAACCTCTCTCGGAATATCCAATGGATGATTGCGTAATGGCTGATCCTTTCAAGTTGAACTAGTTTGGCGCAAATGGCCTATACCCCCGTCCTTGTTAACAACATCTATCGTCCTCACTCGGATAGATGTGAGAGACTCTAGAGTTAAATGCTCTTTAAAATTGTTAGCGGGAGTCGAAATGATACCTAGTTGAAAACCCTACTCTTCCTTAAAGGATGAGACTTGACAAAGTTATTAATAAAACTTTTTCCTTTTTACTTGTAATAGTTAATTTGTTGGATTAAAATCTTTTTCGTGGGCATATATGTATTTAATGTACATACTATCATCAAGGTTAGATACAATTTAAAGTGATCAATTAATGTATGTGTATGTAGGTATAGGTGTATGGAAGTTAAAACTGTAGATACCAAATTGTAAATTTTTAAAGTTGATGACTAGGTTTCATTCAAGCCACCTGTGTATGCATAAAATTTTGAAGAAAATTTGGTGGCTTTTTAAAGTTAATGACTTAGTTTCATTCAAGTAAAATTTTTGAAGCCAATCATGGATTGAAAATTTTCAAGAAAATTTGGTGGTTTCTTAAAAGTTTTTTTTTTTTTATCAGCAAATGTTTTATAAACCTAGTCTTTGAAATAAAGACTAGGCCAAGGGAATCCCTCAAGAGAACTACAATACAAAGGCAACCCAAAATAGGTTCCTAGAAAAGAGAACTTGCCTTGCAAGTAAAGTAACGCCAACAATGGCTCTAAAAAGAAACAATCTGAGTGCTAAAATGGAACACGATATCCTTCCGAACCACTAATACTGACTTGACAATTCTCTACATTCACAATAAAATCGACCCCAGCTGAAACCTGTAGTTGTTCAACAATTGTATTCAACCTAGTCCCCGAGCCATTGAGCTCTGTTTACTAAGGATCAAAAACTGAGTTATACTACAGTTTCACAAAAAAGGGACAGTCAAAATGGTACGAAATCAACTGTAATGGCACTTCAGAAGGAGAACAAGAAAGTGCCCCTCTTGTAACACAGGGCCGGATGAGAGATCCAAGAGGAGAAGGGGAAGAGGTCTTTTCCTACAGCATGAGATCTCAAAATGTGGAAGGAGGAGTTTTGAACCTGTTGTATTGCCACCCTCAAAGATGGTGAGACATTGTTAAAAATCTAATCATTCCTAATCAACCAAATCCTCCACAGGGTAATGGATAAAATGATTGCCCAGAATTTTCTTGCTTTGTGAGGGCCTAAAGATCTCCAACCCAGAAACCATTGAGAGATTAGTTCTGGAAGGGCTGATGAGATGCCCCACCAGTCCAATACTTCCATCCAGAGTCGAGCAGAAAATGGACAATGCAGAAACAGGTGATCCTGTTCCTCAGGTTCTTCTTTGCAGAGAGGGCACCAAGTGTCTGAGATGGGAGAAATGCCTCTTGCTAGCAAATAACACTTTGTTGGAACAACATTCATACATAGGAGCCAAGAGAATGCCGCTAGTTTAGGTGGCAGAATAGGGACCCAAAGAACTTTTGACCACTGTAGTTCCAAATCAGATTGAGTATCTAACCACTTGTACATTTTGTTAACTGAAAATCTTTTTGTGTCCACAGTCCAAGAGAGTTGATCTTTCACAAAGGGCTGAAGAGTGACTGTGTTTAATAGTGAACTAAGAGTGCAGAACAAGTCCATCTCCCAACCTCTGAGTTGTCTTCTGAAGTGAAGAGTCCAATCATCTGCAATAAAGAAATGTGCTACCACTTCGTTTTTCTGAGAGCTGAGATGGAATAATCTCTGGAAGTCTTCCTTCAGAGGTAGCTCTGATAACCATATGTCTTCCCAAAACCTCACTGACTCACCTGAATTCACTTTCCATTTCAAACCTGAATCACCAAAGGCTGAAGCAAAAGAAGGATTGGAGAGAAGGGATCCTAAATGCCCCAGAAAACAATTTGGATTGCTAGTTAAGAACTCAGAGAGATCCCAGGATGCATTGTCCCACCCAAATTTAGAACATAGGACACTCTTCCACAGAGAGTCTTCTTCAGAGGCAAATCTCCACCACCATCTAGCCAGCATGGCTAAATTGAAAAGCTGTAACCTTTTGATGCCTAGTCCTCCTTGATGCTTTGGTCTGCACACTTTGTCCCAGCTCACTTTATGCAAAGTTTTGGAATTTAAAGTACCATTCCACAGGAACCTTTTTTGCCATTTCTCTAGTTCCTTGATCACTCCTTTTGGTGCTTTGAACAAAGACATGTAATACAAAGGGAGAGAAGATAAAGAGGATTTAATGAGTGTTATTCTTCCCCCCAGAGATTTAAACTTTGCTTGCCATAAGCCCAGTCTAGTTTTGTATTTTTGAATGATTAGAGCCCAAGTCTTTTTCAATCTGGGATTAGCACCCAAGGGAAATCCAAGATATTCAAAAGGAAGAACCATTGTGCTGCAATTTAGTAGAGAAGCAGCCCTTGCAGAGTCAAGAGAGTGAGGGTTAATAATGAGAACCTTGGACTTGCTGAAATTGATTTGAAGGCCTGATGTCTTTTGAAAACAAAGGAGAGTGTGTTTGATATTCCTTAATGCTTGAAGGTCTGCCTTGATAAAAAATAAAGTGACATCTGCAAATTACAGATGAGTAATGTGAGGACCCATAGGGTGGCAAGCTAATCCAGTGAACAAGCCCTGATGAAGAACACCTCTGACCATAAGTTGATGAAGAGTTTCTGCTACTAGAGCATACAGGAGAGGAGAAAGGGAGCATCCCTGCCTAAGACCTCTGAAGACAGGGAAATCTTTTGATGGTGAGCCATTGATTAAAATTGCAGTCCAAGCTTTTACACAAGCAGCAATCCAAGAAATCCACAGATTTCCAAAACCCATCTTCTGAAGCAATAAAAGTAGAAAGTCCCAGTGAACATGATCATATGCTTTCTCAAAATCCACCTTGAAAATCATAGCTTCTTTATCTGAATTTTTGATGGAGTGGATAAGTTCAGAGGCTATTAGAATACTGTCAAGAATTTGTCTGCCCTCAATAAATCCAGTCTGCACATCATTAACTAGACAATTCATCACTTTCTTTAGTCTTGCAGCCAATATCTTTGACAAAATCTTATAGGGGCTGGAGATCAAGCTGATGGGTCTGAATTCCTCAAAAGACACAGGTGAAGAGGTTTTAGGAATCAAAGTTATGAAGGTGGAATTTATGCCCTTGCCAAGGACTGACCCTTTATGAAATTGGTGGAGGAAGACCATGATGTCTTCCTTAATGACTTTCCAACAAACTTGATAGAACTTCATGGTGAAGCCATCAGGCCCTGGAGATTTATCTCCTCTGCAAGATTTGATGGCTGCTAGAGTTTCTTCTTCTGAAAAGGGAGCTTCAAGGGCCAATGCTTGATCAGCAGAGATAGATTTAAATGGGAGCATTGATGCATCAATACAGACTTCAGATGAGGACTGAAATCTGAGAGAGAAATGAAGGTGGGCTTGAAACTTGATGTCTTCAGGAGTATTGAAAATTTGTCCATTAACACTGATCTCTGAAATCTTTTTCTTGTTGTGATTGTGGTTTGCAACCATGTGAAAGAGCTTGGAACATCTATCCCCTTCCTTAGTCCACCTGATTTTGGATTTTTGACACCACAACTTATCCTGAAGTTTCAGATTTTGAATGAGTCTTGCTGTATAGAGGGACCTCAAGGATAATTCAGAAGGGGACAAGGGTCTTTGATCTATGATGGCATCCAAAGCACAGATGGACTCCTGCAAATTCTGTATGAGAGTGTCTAATCTTCCAAATGTAGTCACATTCCACTCCCTTAAAAAGGCCTTCAGAGATTTTAGTTTGTACCAAAGAGTATAAGAAGGAAAGCCTGAAATTTGGATTGAGCTCCAATGACTCTTAACATCTTGAAAGAATTTATGATGTGAGGTCCAAGCATTTATGAAATTAAATGGCCTTGGACCCCAATCCACAAGAGAGCTGAATAGTAAAACAGGTCTATGATCTGAAATGCTCCTGTTCAAAACCTTTTGAGATAAATCAGGAAATAAGGAAAAGATGGATGGATCAATGATGAACTTGTCCAGTCTTGATGCCACTGAGTTTTTCCCAAACCAAGTAAATCTGCCACCAAGCAAAGGAAGGTCTACAGCTCCCAGATTGTGGAGGAAGTCATTAAAAAGTCTCTGGCTTGTGGGAGAATGAGTCACCCCAGATCTCTCAGAAATATTCAGAGTAGCATTAAAATCCCCTGCAATCATAAAGGGCAAGTTAATTGTAGATAATGTGTTCTGAATGTCTGTCCATAATAATGCTCTCCTTTTGCCAGAACAAGGTGCATAGACGTTGATGATGCAGATGGATAAGCTTAATTGATTGTAGGAACCAATCCAATAAATCACATTTGGGTTTTCAATGGAGCTCGATAATGTGAAGACTGTTGTGTCCCACAGAGTTATGAGACCTCCTGAGTTGCCTGAAGAAGGAGATAATAGAATGTCCCAATTCTTATTGAAGCCACAACTGTTGAGAAAAAAGTCAGGCAGAGTTTCGGACTTGGTCTCTTGAATTAAAACTACAGAAGAAGCTTGCTTGCCACACAAGTTTCTTAAAGCTCTTCTCTTCTGAGAAGAGTTAGCCCCTCTTATGTTCCAAGAGAGGGCTTTCATGATACCCAGTTAATGAAGAATGTGATCTGGCTGAGATAGATCCTCAGTCAGATTCACTTCCCCCACACCTTCGAGATCGATAAAGTCATCCTCAGAAGTTCCTTCGAAGTCTACAGCTTGGTTCAACTCATTCTCCAGATTATCGAATTGATCGACCACTAAATCATCAGCTATGAAAGCCTTGAGACCCAAGGCTTTGCAATACTCCCAGGTTCCTGCCCCTCCTGCCTTGAAACTCTGCTGCGATTTTCTTTCCTTTGTTGGTACTGTTTTTGGAGGAGAAAGGCACGATTGAATTTTTTTTTTTGACCTTGTAGAGTAGGCAAAAGTCGGCACAGGTTTTTTAGTCTTTCTCTTGCCAGATGGTTTGTAGTGTACAGTGGATGGGCTTTTGAAATTGGAAGGGGTCAAATTGATCTTTCCCTCCAAAACTTGAATACTTGGAAGTTGTTCTTGTGGACCCAAAACTGGCATGGCAGGTGTAGGCTGTCCATCTCCATTAATGATATGTAGTTCCAATGAACCTTTTTGCCCCACAATGTCAGGAGCTTGGCCATCTACAGGAATAGGCCGGATAATCGCCACCGGAACAGTAGACAGTTCCCCACGAGTTGGCTCTGTAACTGGCAAATTCCTGGAAAGAATTTCACAGTACAAAATTGGAACGTTGGGGCTTTCTTCCCTGAGGGGCTCTGTGTTAAACTCAGCAGTATTGGGAACAACCTCTGTCAATGGAGAACGAGTTAAGGAAGGGACCTCACTTCCTTCGAAACCTGTCGCTGGGTCTCTTCCTTCAAAACCTGTCTCTAAAGACTTAGTAATAACTTGAGTAATCAATGGAGACAAAAGTGAAGGACCAACATTCCTTAGGTTCCTGTTGTCCTGGCCTGGCAGAAATGGACAACTAACATTAATGGTGTCGACCAAAATTTGAGTTGACGACAAAAGAGCTAAGTGGCCTGGCTCTTCTTCCTGAATAGCATTCAATTCCTTGCAACCCGACAAAAGTTCCCTTTCTGAATCTTCTTCTTGTACCTCTGATAAAATCTTGCCAGACTGAGGAGAAGTGGCAAATTCTGAAGAATATGAATCAGAGAGTTTGTTACTTGTCGACGAGGAAGTAGTCTCTGTGGAGGCAGGATTTTTTCGAGTGATAAAAGGAACACTATGAACATCCAGAGTGCTGATGAGTATCTTGTATTCCTCGTCCTCCACTACCAATCTGCTTTCTTGTAATAGTTTCTGTGCCGACGCCGTATGAAGAAGAATCATTGCCACATCAAAGTGTGTCCCTTTTAAAGTCTGAGGATGAGTAAACACCAATTCTCCCAAAGTATCAGTAATGTTCTTGAACGTTTCTTCGCACCAAGCAATAATAGGAACACCCGATAAAGCCACCCATTGAAAACAACCTCCATCTTTGCACAAGTAGCTAAAATCATCCACCATTGTTAACCAAGGACTCAACCAAGCAGCTCCTTCTCTCATCATCTCTGTGTCAAAGGCCTTGTCTGGGCAATGGACCAGCACTACCCTGTTGCCCAAGGATTTGATGAAGACCTCACAAACTCCTTCGACTGCTATTTCTGACATCACCGATTCAATTGAAACATGCTTGTGTAAAATCGCCAAATGACCACTATCAAGTAGTGATCTGTATTCTTCCACCACTTTCCCCACCGGAATTAAAACTTTTGGCACCTTTTCCTGGTGTGACGGCTTCTTCCAAGCAGCGTTATGAGAGGCCCTAGACTTCCTCTGTGGATTCATGCCCGCATTCCACTTTCTCCATGCTTTCACAACAAATAATCTGTAACCTTTCAAAACATACCCATTAAAGATTTGGATGGCCCTTTCGAAGCTTTCTCCATCTTCAAATCTAACAAAAGCAAACCATTTCCCCCTCATATTCGGCCTGAGAGGAGTCTCCACCTTGAGAATGTTCCCAGCTTCTTGGAATAGGTTGTGAATCCAGTCTCCGCGAGTTTGTGGCGGCAGATTATGGATAAAAATCCAATGTTCCTCTGAATCTGATACTGCCCGGAGAGGCTCGCCTTGTTGTTGCGCCGGAATAGCTATGGATTTCAATCTCCATTCTCCATCGGTGGCTTTGGTGAAGTTCTGAACTCCTTCACTGGTGAAAGGTTTTTTTGACGAGAACTTTGTTGTTGTTTCAAACCCTGGCGGAGGACCCAGAGATAAAGATGAAGAAGTTTGGTTGTCTTCTCCAACCAGAAGTCTTGGGCTCCGACTCCCCTCCCTTGTTAGTGACGGGGGAGGATGTTGGCTAATCTCTCCACCGTTCTTCGAGAGCTCCATTTTTCAGTTTCTCTCATGGTTTCTTAAAAGTTGATGACATGGTTTCAAGAAAAAAGGCTTTACTAACTTGATTTTATGTGCTTACTTCTTGATTTGTATAAATTCATTATGCATGTGAGTAAGAATGCTACAATTGTGTTTATATTCTTTGCTCCTTGTTAAGTTTCGGTTTATGGCATAATTTTTTTAAAAGTTATAAAAATTCAGTTTTTGAAAAAATAAAATTAAGATTTTAGTGATGTCTGGTATTTCTTGAATTAATTGAAACATAATATCGCCAAAGTGACCACTTTTCTGTAGATTGGTTTATTGAAATATCAAGATGTTTTTGTCTTTGTTTTCCATTCGTTTATTAACGGATCCAAAGTCGAGTTAATATTTGACTGGATTTCAAATGACAATTGCGGTGGTAAATATTGTATGGCAATAATAAGGTGCTCTATGTGAGGAATTCTATGTGAGCATACATTGGTCCAAAGATAGGTGTTTGTTCGAGTATATTGTCAATGTTTGATCACTACAACAATAGTACCGTTTGTTGTTAATGTTGATATTTCCAAAGGATAGATATTAATGTAGCGCTTGGTATTTTGAGATGGGAATCACCATTATTTTGATTTATTATTTACTTAGGATTTTGATGTGAGCTTGTTTTACTTGCTTTGTTAAATTTCAACTAGTTCTTCTGTTGCATCTATATTTGCTAAGTTCTATTCGTTACCAATGCTTAATGGTACAAATTTTAGAGATTGGAAAGAACATTTAGAAATAGGGCTTGGTTTCATGGACGTGGACCTTGCGTTAAGGGAAGAACAACTCACACCTTTCACTGCAGAAAGCTCACTTGATGAGAAAAGGTATTTTAAGAGGTGGGGGCATTTGAACCGCATGTGTCTCATGATGATGAAACATACTATTCCAGCTGCCTTTAGAGGGTCAGAATATGAAGGGTTTACTAACGCTACGGATTTCCTTGACGAAGTCGAACAACGTTTTATTAAAAACGATAAGATTGAGATGACTTCACTTCTGACATCTTTAATGAAGATGAAGCGTAGGGGTTAAGAAAATGTAAGGGAGCACATAATGGAAATGTACCATATTGTTTCAAGACTTAAGGAATTAAATATTGAGATCTCTAAGGAGTTGCTTGTCCTTATGCTTCTCGTATCTCTTCCTGGATAGTTTGACCAATTTAAAATTAGTTATAACTGTCAAGAGGAGAAATGGCCTCTAAACGAGCTCATTTCTCATTGTGTTCAAAAGGAAGAGAGACTGAAGCAGGATAAGTCTGAAATTGCTCAACCTATCAAGATAAGGACAAGAAAAGGAAAGTTGAGTCTCAGACTCGTAATGCTCCAATTCAGGCTGCTAAAGGTCCAGTGCAAAAAGAACAGAATCAGGCAGAAATTGCCTGTTACTTTTGTGAAAAACCTGGACATGTGAAGAAACATTGTTCCAAGTACCTTGCTTGGCGTGCAAAGAGGGTATGAATCTTTCTTTCATATGTTCTGAGGTTAATTTAGCTTCAGTACCGAGAAACACTTGGTGGATGGATTCAACTGCCACCACTCACATAAGTGTTTCTATACAGGGTTACATGAGGTACTCATAGGCATCGCACATACCACACAACCCAAAGCCGACTCCATCAACACCGAGGTTAAGGATTTCACATTTAAAATAACAACTATTGACTTACGGAAATATAGCTTAAGACCAGACTAAATTTGGAAGGCCTAGATGATGTTTTTCAGCCTAATCAAATCATCAACCCCACATGTGATGAACAATAAGTGTCATTGGCGAACGGTAAATGAGAGAAATTTGGACTAGCATTTCCCACCTTAAAACCTCCGAAGTCACCTACCCACAAACCCTCCCCCAACACTTGATGTAGACCCTCGGCAACCATTAAGAAAATAAAGGGTGAAAGGGGCCACCCTTGCCTCAAGCCATTAGCTATAACAAACTCCTCTCTAGGAGTTTCATTCACCAGGACCGAGCCAAAAGCCTGAAAACAACCCCTTAACCAGGCCCTCCAAGTACTACAGAAAACCATTGCATGCATCACTTCATCCACATAAACTCATAACACCTTATCGTAAGCCTTCTCAAAGACAAGTTTCAGCAACTCTTATCTAGATCTTTTAACCATCTGAACTACCTTAGAGGCGATCATAACCATGTCTACCAATTGCCTACCATCCACGAAACCACTCTCACTATTACTGATGATGTCCGAAATTACCCATTTGAGTTTGTTGGCTAAAAGTTTAGCCAAAATTTTGTATGGAGTCGGTATCAAACCAATGGATCTGATCTGAACTAGCTCATCGATCCCAGATTACTTACCTTAGGGATTAAGGTTGTGAAAGAGGAATTCAAGCCTTTCCCATAATGCTGGAGCTCTAGAATTTAGTAAAAAAGTTTACTAAATCCGGTCCCACAAAGTCCCAACACTTCTTGAAGAAGTTCGTCGAAACACCGTCTGGTCCCGACGCCTTATTAGCCCACAATTTGAGACGGCCTGAAGAATCTTCTCCGAAGTAAAAGCCACCTCTAAATAATACTTTTGCACCAGCGATAACCGTTTGAATGGTAACTGAGGAAATCCAAATCTTCGCCAGACGGCTTTGCAAATCTCTATGCGAAATGTCTAGCTGCCACATCCTTTACTTCCATTGGATCATCCACTACTCCCGCATCCCTACGAGATGCTTGCGATTACGGCCTGATTTGAGGTTCGTAAGCCTATGGAAATAACGAGAACATGTGTCTCTGTGCTTGGACAAATTAACCCAGGCTTTTTGGAAATAAAACAAAAATCGATTAATTGATCACCGATCAAACTAATCTTAACAATAATAAATCGATACAATCGATTTAACTTGTATCACGAAAGTTGAATCGATTAATTAAACTTAATCGTTCATATGTGCTTGGTCATAACAAGATGTTTGGAATTGAAATTATTCAATTTCTCTTGTCTTGTTCTTATACAGTTTATTCCAATCATGAGACAAAATTGAACCTATTCCATTTATCCTTATTGTTCTTTATAGGAACCTGAACAAATTTAATTTTATACCGCCCTTTAATTGTCGTCTATAGTAGTGGACTGAGACTCTAAATTTATCTTTAGTTGAATAGACATTCTATAGAATGAATTACTTGCATCAACTATGAAGTTACATCCATTCACATGTTATGTATCCTTACTGTCACGGTTCGAGAAATCACCCCTCTTTTTTTTCGTTCGTGACCTTACTTTCAGCCCTTGTTCGGTCGTGCACCCGCGTTCGCCCTCGCATAGTACCCATGCACACGTCAAGGCCCCTCATCTAAGTCTACGATGCCTCCCTCATTCGTCTCTCCGCCAAAGGTCTGCGTCCGCATGTCCTAATCCGACTAAGATTCCTCCTCGTCCATCCCGGACTTGGAGCCCTCATCCACGAAACCCTTCGTGGCCCGCATCCGTTATGGCCCACCATCCCAAGGCTTTCCACATGAAGCTTTCCTCATTTGGAAGCTTTCCTATTCGGGAAATGGAAGGATTCCCTTACGTCAAGGCCATGGCGCGCGTTACCTCTCGAACATCAGATTGTGCGCTCCCAAAG
>JAYMSV010001895.1:0-11931 GCA_036897745.1 Erodium moschatum | reverse complement strand
ATCCATATAAGCCATCGCCAAGTAAACCGAAGGCCAGACCGCCCGCGCAAACTTCTTATTACCCGTCGCAACCATATCCCGGTAGACTTGGAGGACAAATTTGGAATTCAAATCTTTCCACGTATCGGTATCGAACAGGTTATACGAGTTCACATCAAACCAGGGATCGTTGAGGCCGATATCATGGGGAACGGCGCCAAGAACCTTCCGCGGGACCCACTTCCCGTCGTACATGATCTTCATCCTCCTAGTATCGTGCATTATCACCGCCGCCGCAAAGTCTCTTTGGACGCTGAGCTCGAGTTCGGGAAACAACATTAGTAGCGCGAAAGACGAGTAGAAATGCACGTCGTAGGTGTTCCACATGAGGTACTCGATTCCTTCAAGATAGAGGAACTGGCCGAAGTTCTCTTCTCCGTCCTGGAGCAAGCCCGTTCCACTAGCGGAGCTTGGCATCAAGGATGTGTGGATGTGCTCGAGAGTAGATGTCATGCTCTCGAGAATCTCAACAGCCATGTCGTTTTGAGGGGTGAGATCAACGTTCCTTTTGATATCGGGAGTGGACATGTTGAACGAACATTTTCTGTCTCCATTAGCGACTACTTCTTGCATTGCAGGCAACCCGTCTGTGGAAAGACACATACGAAGTTGGGTTAACTATAATTTTCTCTAAAATAAATTTAGGGATGATTGCAAAAAAGTACCCGGAGGTATTTACTTTTTGCAAGTTGTAGCCCTCTTCTTTGATAATTGCAAAAACTGACATGAACCTTGTCTTTTTGTTTCACGTTGTATAAATTTGTTCAGAAAGATGATTTTTGTTTCAGGGTACTTTTTTGCAATTATCAAAGAGGACTACAAATTGCAAAAAGCGAATACCTCAGGGTGCTTTTATGCAACTATCCCATAAATTTAAGCTAGATTGAATACCTGTCCAGATTGTGCCACCTCCATTTAGATAATAGAGCTCGTTGAAAAGAGTGATCGGGTACCTGGGGAAAAATTCTTCATTATTCATCGTTTTTCAGCAACCTGGAACAACTTGAATACATTTGGCCAACACATCTCACCATTCTGGGAACCTTTTATCTTCAAGAATCGGCTTTTGCCATGCTTCTATCTCGGACTCCCAATTAGCATACTCTATTCAGTGAAAAAGAGAAGTTCAATTAAAAATTTGGATAAAGTTAAAAGGAAGGTATATTGCAAAAAAGTACCCAATCTTTCTTGCTTATGATCCTTAAAGGAATGACTGCTAACAGCGAACAAAAGTTTGGAGAAATCATACATAATCTTCCTTTGCATGTGTAGTATTGATATGCGGTATGGATTTCAATTTGCAAGAAAGAATATCCACCTTCTAAATGACCTGACCCATTACTATTGGGCCGTTAACAAAGCAACTCTCCTAATAAATGTAAGGGGTAATTGCAAAATAGTACCCTAAAGTACTCAGTTTTTGCAAGTTGTGGCCCTCTTTGATGATTGTAAGAAAGTGCCCTGAACTTATCTTTTTTGTTGCACTTTTTGTGTAAATTAGTTTCAAATCAAACCTAAAAATAGTGGATACCTTAGGGTACTTTTTTTACAATTATGCCTAAATTTAATTTGAATTTTAAATACAGTTTCACTAATAATCTGTCGGTAACTGACCTCTAATCACGGGAGAGGAACATTAGATATTTTTATATGTCATGATAGATAGTACTGTCATGGAAACTGAATTTTCTATAGGTCATCATACGACTACGACAATCAAAACTATACAGCAATTGAAAGAATACCGAGAAGAGAATCGTGTGCGATGCGCGATGCTGCATCCCCTTGAGTTCCATAAAATTTTGTATAACGCCTGTTATTAGACACGTTGTCAATGAATTTGTAGTAGTTGATGGCAATGTATTTTGGATGTGTCATGGAGCTGAAGCGACTGACCTGTGGTAGGCCCTTCCACTAAATCTCACTTCTGGGCAGTCCCATGCCAGTGAAAACGAGACGGTACGGACAGAGCCAGGAGGAATGGTCACGGTGGCTGCAACAGCTGCGCCGATAGATGATCCCTTTTCTGAATGAGCTGAAGTTCCTTTGCGGTCAAGGTGGTCGAATGAACCGTGCTACAAAAACAAAAACAAAGGATTAACATAATTGCGTAATAACTTCCTTATGATGAAAATAAAAGTTGGATTATTCTGAAATAGGATCACAACATTTAGAAAAGTTTTGCGATTCTACTTCAGATGTGCATATCGTATTTCACAGAGTTGTAGACTTACTTCAGATGTGACATATATAATGAATTTGATGAGTTAATTGCAAACAAGTACCCTGAGGTATCCATTTTTTGCAATCATCAAAGAAGAGGGCTACAAATTGCAAAAAATAAATACATCAGGGTACTTTTTTGCAATCATCCATTCATTATATGTCACATATAACCCAGTGAAATAAGAAACGCATATGAAGAAGTTAACTTAATTTCTTGTTAGGACATGAAAAAGTAGGAGTGAATTACTTTACCTCTTTAAGTTCTTGCCACATGTCTTTCGAGGTGATACCCAGCGAATTGCCGGATATCAAGAAGCGAGGACACTCAGAGACATGGACATCGGTTGTTTCCTGTGCGGCAATAGCAAATGTGACCGGAGGATGTCCATTTGCAGTACTGAAAAGACGATACGTGCGAATTAAAGACAACGTATGTAATCATGAAATCAAACAACTTCTTAATGGTCATATCAAGGACCTAGAACTATTTTCTTCAATCAGTAAAACAAAACATACTTGTGGTGCAGAAGTACTCCACGCACTCCATCTTTTTCCCTGTAGTGACCAAGATTAGTTATAGTAATAAGGAATAAACGTTATTTATACCCCCTTGACGACCTTTGATTCTCAAAAACACAATTTATAGGTGAGGGGCTAGCATTGCTAAATACGATGTAATACAAAACAGGAAAATTACTTGAGATATGTACTTACGTCATCTTTGAATTGGAATGTTGACCTGAATACCCAGTGCGCCCTCCTACAGAATTCTGGACATTAAAAAACATAAAAATGTGTCCGGTGATTCAAAAGCTGGCCCTAGGACTCCATTGTATCACAGTGGGAGAAAAAAGAAAGCAAGGCCAAATCCCATCATAATTATTGTTGGACTAAGAACTCAACACTATAAACAATATACGATTGGTAATATGAGATGATTTTGTAGCTCCAATTTTCCTTCTTTTAAGGGTTTTTTCGTCTTGGATAGTTTCTTATTTACAAACTCAAAACCATTACCAGTAAGAGAAACACATACTCTACAGAATCATGTTTGCTTGATTCAGTGTGGGACTTCCAGGACAACAAACAAGCTCGTGTAAACGAAAATAAACATTAAAAAAAGCTGAAATGGAATTTGTAGTAAAATAATCTCAACTTACAGCCAATGTAAAGAGCAAGGTTACATCCGCCGATGTCTTTCCACTATTAGACACCTGCAGTAATCATTTAACAACTTAGGGAATTGGCGTGGCGCTCTGAATTGTATAAGAATTGAATTATCTCATATGCCTTTAGGATAATTGCAAAAACTAGCGGTGAAGTATGCACATTCAGCAAATACCATTGGTGAACTATATTTTTGTTGGAAATGACATCCCCCAACTATTTTTCATCTGCAAATCCCCGAACGGGGTTACCTTGTTTTGCAAAAAGTTGAAAGTAACCATGCAAAAGTGTATACATAAGGGTTCCAAATTACAAAACATGTATACCTGAGGGTTACAAATTGCAAAACACGTATAATGTAAAGGGAAAAACTGTCATTTCCAAAAAAAATAGAAGTCATGTGACTCTCACTTGACTAATTTCCATGAAAGATAACGGATTTGCAGACGGAAGATAGTTGGGGGATGTCATTTGCAAAACAAAATAGTTCACTGATATAGTTCACCGCAAGTTTTTACAATTATCCCTATGCCTTACTTACCGTGAAGGTAAATACTGATACGGGGAAACTACTGTCCTTATAATTGTGGGGAATAATAGGCGATACTTGACGAGAAACTATTTTAAGTTCTGGATCGGGTTCACCTGGATATAAGAACATCAATAAATAAAAAAACTAAACAAAGGAAACGATGATATAGCAATTCTTTACTGTATACAGTGTCACTGAAATAAATACCATCATAGACCGTCCAAGCTCTTGGAAATAAAGCATGGTAAGTACTTTTATCCCCCTTCAGATTCCAATCCCAAGATTCAATGCCTGAAGATGTATTTTTTCTTCATAGAAATTTACAAGACCAAATTAAAATTTCTTGTACTGTATACAGATGACACTAATTCAGAAGAAGTTATAGAAACTAAATATCCGGACAATACTGAAACATACTTGGACAAATCTGGGCTCACCGGGCACAACACAGTTGAATATTTGTCACCATTTGAGCGAGAAACAAAAACCTGCACGAGGTAAGCACGCCCACAGATCTTGTTATGTCTAGCAAATATAGAAAGGTATATATTTACTCCTATGGCTAAACACATACAAATATAAGGATACAAACAGACGGGTTAGGTATTTTAAAGTGGTAATTGGATCTGAATCTATAAATGCAATTTGGCATTTCACTTGGTAGATATCATGATTTGTGAAATCTAATTTAGGGTAAAGAGCATATTGCCTGGCAACTAAATTTGAGATAATCCAACAAACCTATCAAACGGTCAATCTATATAATTCTCCACTACTATTTAGTACCAATAACTTTTTCCTCCCGAACACGATGAGTCGATCTATAAATTAATGATAGCAACTTGAGTAGTGGGCACAAGGAACCACATTGGGGTAAAGAGTGGAGTGAAGCACTAAAAATAGAATGCTTATTTTTTACAAATAATCTAATAAGATAATTATTTTGGGACGGAGTGAGTATTTTATCTCAAATGGTTATGCAAATAAGAGAGTTTAGTTTCATCTACGGGTTTGCTACTAAAATTGTGGAAATGCAAAGGACGAGTATATTTTCATGGGAGTGTCTAGTAAGATTTTGTGTGGCCTCAAAAAATGTAAACTCACAGAAAACTGATTTGCTAGAACAGGGCTATCTTCACATATATTGGGGAAGAGTTGATAGCGTTGAAACTCGCCTTTATAACTTCTTCCGATGCTTCCTGCACTGAATAATACTATCAAACATTAGAAAACTATTACAAATTCAAGCTTTGGATCATTATTCTAGCTATAAATGCAAATACAAGGGTAACTTCATTTAACACCCCCACTTTGACCTTTCGCTACAAATAACACACCCTAAAGGTGAGTCGCTATCGGTAACACACTGTCACCTTTCGTATTAATCAAAAACACCCTCATTTACGCAGAAAAGGTGACTGTGTTCCCGATAAAACCATAACCTTTTCTGTGTAAATCGGGGTGTTTTTGATTAATACGAAAGGTGACAGTGTGTTATTGATAACAACTCACCTTTAAGGTGTGTTATTGATAGCAAAAAGTCAAAGTGGGTATGTAAATGTAGTTTTCCCTATATACAATGATTGTGCAATATAGATTCCGCATGTAGAATATCAAAAAAGGAAATACAGATATCATGTCAAAATTTGGCATCGGCAAACAAATACCTACCCAATACCACCCAATGGAACACCATTTTGACATGTGATGGGGCGCTGCTTAAAAAAATCCAGTACTGACGGCTCAAATACAGCTATCTGTAAATTAATCACATCAACATGATGAGTGATCGAAATATTCAATACCATAGATAGAAGTAGCAATTAGGGGGTAGGATACATTACTTTTCCTCTTGCTGCTTGTTCAAGGACATGAAGCCATAACCGTAAACCTAATGGAGCCTTCCATAAAAAATAAAGAATTTCATGAGATATAAAACTAACATCTATAGTTTAATTGAAGAAAACAGACTGACAGACATATCAAGCTCCTGTAGTGATGTCATAATTGAGTCAATAAGACGATAACCAAGACTTTTTTCTTGTTCAATCTTTTATCTTGATGACCACCTTTATACATTAGTTGCTTAATCATTCTTCTACTCACAAATCGCTACGAGTTTAATTCAATCCAAAAGCTCAAGCTGATGGGTAGAGGCATGCTTATCAAGTGATCGATTTATCCACATACTATGTGGAACACACACTTCAAGACTCCCCCTCACGTGCAGGCGGTGGAGGCATCAATATACTTATCAAGTGGTCAATTCGTCCACATCTCCTTCTGATGTGGGACACACACTTCAATACTCTCCCGCACGCCTCGCACGTGTTGCACACAAGGGCACCTAAAGGAGGTTCATGCCTACCAGGGAAAGCTCACAGGCCCAAACCAGCTCTGATACCCTGTTGAAGCCCGATCCAACCGAAAAGCTCAAGCTGATGGGTGGAGGCATCAATATGATTATCAAGTGGTCAATTCATCCACATACTTCCGATGTGGGACACACACTTCAACATCTTCAATGTAGGAAATCATTGTATTAACGAAACTCGCTCTTGTTTGCCATCCCAATTTTAAAGGTCAAAATATAGTTATCTAACAGAGAATGCAAGTTTAGGCATAGCAGTATTGGAAACAGTTACAAACATACCATATGCATTTTCTCTTGAAACCTTAAAGTGAAAGGTTCAGGCATATTTCCACCAGCATTTAATCGCCGTTGCCAGGTCAGTGAAGCAGGTTTCCCAGGGTCAACCTAATAACATAACATATTTAAAATGAGGACATGATTTGAAGTTTGACAAGATCATAAAACCTGTCGGAAAATAATCTTATAAGCACACTTTGGGTCAGACTATGAATAACTGTGAATGCATCTCGAGAACAACCATGTTAATATTATCATGGGATGATTGCAAAAACTTGCGGTGAAGTATGTGCGTTTTGCAAATACTATCGGTGAACTACTTTTTAGCAAAAAACATCCCCAACTATTTTCCGTCCGCAAATCCGTTATCCTTAGAGTCATGTGGCAGTCACATTACTTTAATTTTTTTCTGGAAATGACAGTTTTGCATTTTACCTTATACGTGTTTTCCAATTTATAACCCACATGTATACGTGTTTTGCAATTTGGAACCCTTATGTATATACACTTTTGCATGATTACTTTCGACTTCTTGCAAAACGCGCATATTTGACAGCAAGTTTTTGTAATAATCCCTATCATCATGGATGGAAAGTCCAGAGTTTTAAACACTTACAAACACTAAATGCATCTGGTGCCTTAATTGCCTAAACTGTCCACAGGAAGAAAAAAAAACGGTAGACCCCATACCTTGGGTAAAGAAGAATCAGGACTTGTTGGGCTTTCTCCTCCTCCTTTCAAGTCTCTTTCCATCTTGTCTGGATGATGCCAAATTTGGAGGGAAAAAGAAAAGGCAAATCAGCATTTCACATCCATGAAAAAACT
This sequence comes from Erodium moschatum, assembly GCA_036897745.1. Taxonomy (NCBI): domain Eukaryota; kingdom Viridiplantae; phylum Streptophyta; class Magnoliopsida; order Geraniales; family Geraniaceae; genus Erodium; species Erodium moschatum. The sequence goes on along the minus strand of JAYMSV010001895.1, from coordinate 4,492 downwards.
AAATGAACCCAATTTGCAAAATGCATAGGAATTCACAGATTATAAATGGATCAAACAATTGGAATCCTAGTATCAGAAAATCTCAGACTCAGAGTACTGACTGATCAGAGAAAAAACCCAAACCCAATAGACTAATTCCTCACAACTGAACCATAAACTTCATCAATACACAAAAGGGTATCCAGAAATGCATGAATTGAATCAATAGGAAAATCCACACCAAACCCACAACACACCAGCTGAATCCCAATAGATTAGTTCCTCACAACTGAAACATAAACTTCACCAGCACACAAAAGGGTATCCAGAAATGCATGATTTCAGTGCATGAATTGAATCAACAGCAAAATCCACACCAAACCCACAACACACCAGCTCAATCCCAATTCACAGTACCAAAAAAAAGTTGAAATGCTAGCTCAAAAAACCCCCAAACCAGGGCATTGATCTGAGAAGCAACTAAATCCAAACGGGTCTTCACGATCAACACACGAACTCAAACAATACTCCAAAGGGTACCCAGAACTGGCACAGAAATCAAATTTCAGAGCAAAGCCGGAACTGAAAACTAGAACCCACCTGCACCACCTTGAAATGAAGAAAAGGAGTGAGCTTTTTTGCAGCAACAGGAACAGAGAGAGTGTTGGTGGACGAAGCGTGGATTAGATCTGCGAATTGATTTTGATTGGGTCGCTTTTACGGGTCTGGGATTAGATATTTTTTTCATTGGTGAGATTCGAAATGTGTATGAAACAAAAGAGAGCTTCGATTGTGGCGGGCTAGTGGGCCCAGGAGTGTTATTCGAGGCCCTTTTAGTTCTATTTCTGTCCATGAACATCATTCTACTCTCTCGTCGTCTATTTATGGTTACAAACAAAAATGCCGACATCGACATTGTATCTAATCCACCATTCCACCTAAGGTTGTTTATACAAGTGATGTGAAGATAATAAGAGTTTAAATTACGATCTTTACATTGGATTAAAGTCTCTCATCTTAATTGTATAGAAACCGTCGATTAGATAAGATGACGTTGTTACTAAGGAAGATCTTCTGGTTATTTTTCGGTTATTAATCATCTACATATACTTTTTTTTTATTGAGAATGCTCCGGACAGCTACTCTATAGGGATATCACCCACCAACGGCATCGAGGGAGCTGCTGACTTGGAAGAAGAAGGAGCCCTAGGCCCAATCCTCGAATTTGGGCCCAGGAACGTTAAGGGGTGGTAAGCTTGTGCGAGGGAAAAGGCTCAACAGGCCCACACATGGAAGAATCAGATGAAGCGGACACTGGAGCTAACAGGCCATCCCCGGCCCAGGCGGTCCAAGAGGAACCCGATGGACACTCCTTTTGCTAAGTAGCCTCACTAGGAGATACTAGGCCCCGGGCAGGATGTGGGACAACGGGCTGGAGAACTGCCCCACATCACTTCTGGTCATGTTACCTCAACCTCTCTCCGCGAGGCGGAATATCCCCTCTTATTCCAGAAGATACAGAAGATTATTGGGCACTCGAGATGATCCCCACTTCGCATGTCAGTGAGCCATTTTATATGTCCAACACACTGAGTTATAGGGCACCTGTATCCTTTGTTTTGTTTTTTTAGTTATAATGTCCACCATCTACGATGGAAAGTAAATATTTTCTACGAATCCAGAACACCGTAAAATCTGTTTACCGTGGATGTCCTACAGTATGACCTCTTGTCCATATTATTTATGTATTGAATGCATTGTGAACTCAACATTATTCACATTGTTATTACAAATGCCACGTATCAAAAAAGAAAAGTACCATCAACTTATTTTGAACTCAACATTATGCAAATTGTTATTACTAGTCATAGAAACAATTCCTGAAACATTGTTCCGAACAAATTCAATGTCAAGACTATGTATGCAACAAAGTCTCATTTAACATCAATCTCGCAACCAAAAAAATCACCATCAAAACGATCCAAATTTCTTTATACTCGTTAAATTCCTTCGACAAGTCTAATATCTGATCGATCAATCACTAAGAATATGAAGAAACACTCGAGGGGTCAAAACTTCGAAATAATTTTGATCTACGAACTAAAACCTAAACCTCTTGCAAATCAAATCATATATAAGAGTGAGGAAACTCTCACTAGACTGGTCATCACTCCACTTCAAAAGATGAGCAACCTTGGAAAACCCTGCATGTTGCCTAAAATACGTAAGGTCTTCGGACGTATCTACTTTCATCTCCTTCTTGTGGAGTTTAGGTTTCGAGAACTCCCACTGCATTGCCCATATCGCCAATGGCCGCATGTAGCACATGGCTCGATATTCCTCGTCAGTGTTCCACGCTTCCGGTGTCTGAAAAGACGAACTGTAAACATGATAACATAGAGTCAGATGGAATGTAAGAAACATAAATGCAAGATCGAAACATGTAGAAGTATTACAGTGAACTCATATCAGAAAAATATAAGAATAAAAAGATAGTTATAAATGTTAGCGTCACATCCAACTAATGAAATTTACATTTTAATCATGAAAGCATGATCTGATATAAGTTGTAATTTTTTGGGTTAAAGGACAATTTATATTTTTGTACTTGGTGAAAGCATGATCTCACGTGTAAGATTGGACATCTACATGTGAATCATAGTTGGACTGGACATTTGCATATGGACCAAAGACCACATGGTGGAGGTGACAAACAGACCGTGGGTCGAACCAACTCTGATACCATGTAACTTTTTGTTTAAACCGACCACTTATACCAAGTCGGACTTCTACAACTAAAAAATCAACCATATTAGCTAGTATTCTTATATAAGTGGCCGATTTTAAACAAAATTTATATGATATCAGAACTGATTCAACCCATGGTTTGTCACCTCCACCCTGTGATCTCCGGTCCATATACACATGTCATGTCTAATTATGTATCACGTGTAGAGGTTTCAGTCCTACATGTGAGGGGGAGTGTTGTAGTATTACAGTAATCTCATATGAGAAAAATATAAGAAGTGAGCTTACCCTAAACCTTCATGGGACCAAGACGTATTGTAGATGCCGAAGGCGGTGTGGAAGGCAGCGTCTACCATTTCTTCCTGGATCATGGTGGCGGCGAGGGCGTAGGTCACGCCGGTCCATACTTCCCTGGACTCGATCGTCGACATATCGACTCTTCCATTCGGGAACATCCCGTTCACCGCCCCGCTCAATCCTCCCTTCAGTTTCAAAACGTTAAAATTGTATATCTTGTCAAGCGCGGTTCTTGCTTTGTCTTGATCAACAACAGGCTCAAGGCCACATGCTTTGGCATACCTACAAATAACAAAAAGTAAAGAGCATCTTCAATGCACGGGGCGATTAGTTCAGACGGATTGAGTGATATTCGTCCAGGCTTCTATAGTGGTATTCGTCTTGTGTATGGACGGATACAGACGAATGGGCACATGGTTATAATATGGATGTATTACGTTAATGGACGAATTGATAGGACGATAAAACTTCGCCCTAAGGTGGGTGATTCGTTCAAAACCACCCTTTTTGCCCAATTTACTGGTTGGAGATGCTCACATTTTCCCTCAATTCGTTCCTCTTCCACTATGTTGACGATAACTCAATCGGGTGAATCAGTATTTCTAGCCATGTGACGTGTGGCAAGTGGCCTATACCTAAACGAAATGAATTCGTCAGCCAATTTACGGGGCGATGAACCTTCACCCCGCAAAGTAAGAGCAAATTCAAAAGACCACTTTTGACCTTTTTTCGTCAATTCTCCCTCGGGCTAGTCTAAGGCTGGATGCTAATTCTCATATGACTAGTATTTGTTAGTTTCGTGCGTGGTGGACACGTGTCCGGTGACAAGTGGTCAAAACATGAGCGAGCGGATGAGACGACGATCCTTCGCCCCAGGTCGGACGATTCGTCCAAAACCACCTTTTTTACATATTCACCCCGCATTGGAGATGCCCTAAGAGCATCTCCAACGCACGAACAAAGAGCTCACAATCGTCCCAAACTCCCCCTCTCATATTTTGGGGACAACTCAGCCATACGAATTCAGTCATGTGACAAGTGGCACATAGCTGGGGCGATGAATCCTTCACCCTCAGGTGAAAGCGGAGCTAAAGAACCCATTTTGACTTATTTTCGTTCATTTCGCCCCTCATTATGTATGTATCAGAGGACCAACTCAACTAAATGCTCAAACTAATAGTCGAAGGTCCAATTACAGCTACATTCTAACACACGCCCTCACGAACAATCCCGTTTTACGGGTTTGTAGGTGGATTATTCAGAAGAGGAGACGAACCCTTCGAGAAAATTGATAAGGGTTGCCCCATTTGAGAAAATCCGACAAAAAGAAATTAGTATTTTTCTTTTGTAGAGTGGGGTTTCACCCTACTTCGTGAGGTACCATATCAGAGGACCAATTCAATTAAACCCTCACGATAGTTAAAGACCCAATTATAGTTATATTCTAACACGACGCTCCTGAAACCAG
>JAYMSV010001894.1:0-11931 GCA_036897745.1 Erodium moschatum | reverse complement strand
CAATACTCAATAGGCATGAACTCTAAGGAAAATGCTAAAAATATAACTACCAATTGTCTAGAGGTGGTTCTCTCAGAATTTTCTTGTGATCTTTTCTTGGTGATATTACTCAATACCCGCACTAAATGTTTAGGAACTGAATCAAATTAAATTTAAAATAACCCATAAGAGACTTCATGAATGCTGACAATTTTCCCTTCCTCACTCCACTTCTACTGATATCCTCTACAATGATTTGATATTTTTCAAAATTGTCTTACCAATTTCATAACTTTGGCTTATAATCAAACAACATGTGTGTCACAACGCGATGCGCGGTGCTTGATGATAGAACTTACCCATTACACAAAGATAATGAAATTGTACATAGAATCAGTATGAGCTGGTTTGAGTGGGTACATTGAATGCATGGCATGAATTGTTATGTTCGTTATCGGTTGGAAGTAATATCGTTGAAATGTAGATAATTTACATATATTCTCAAAATTTGATTTGTACATACTACAGAGAGGAAGATGATAGAAACAGTTCATCCTCTTGTCAGTAATGATTCCGGTAAGATCTGAATTGTGTACTCGGAATTATTTAGGGAATAAAATCTATTGTCATTCAAATAAACATGTATTGTTGCATCTGTGATGTAACATTTTGACGCGTGAATGAATGAATAAGGGAATGGACCACATTGTATTAAGAAAGAAAAGAGGAAGTAAAAAAAAATGGGGGCGACGGTTGAAGAGCTGTGTGGGATGGTGTAGATAAAATTTTTAAGGTATTACATATTTAAAATGGGCGGGAAATATTAAAAAGGGCTAGAAATTGAGTTTCGTTCAGCCGGTTTTTTCGAGGCCTTTAGATGGCTGGGGCTAAGGGCCGCATGGCATAGGGTAATATGGACTGTTAGATTAGTGAGAAAGGATGGGCCGTGGCAAACGTGAGCAACCAGAAGGTGCGAATATGACGGCTGTATAATGGTGAGAGCTTCACATCCCAGTGATTAACGTATTTGTGTTTGCAGTATTGAGTGTGTAGTGAACCTATGAGCTTGTTGTATCTGGTTGTCTGCCCTTGCACCAATAACGACGTCTTTTTTTGGTTCCGAATTTTCCTCTTTGTTCACCTTTTTTGTTGCAAAAGTTTCTGACTGCATCTTATGGATTTTACGCATGTTAGTGGTTCTTCGTATATTTTTCTTTGGCACCCAAGGTGGTACAATCCATATAGGGTTAGTATTTGAGTAATACGACCAGAAAGAGTAATTTTATGACTTTGGAATGGTTGAACCAGCATAAATCATCAAGGTTGGAAATGAAAATTCAATTGACATGTTAAGTAGTTAGGGAATATTTGTCATCCCTAAATTGCGATAAGCTTCATGATAGACAACATTTTTGATGAGGTTTGGATCCTCAAACTCGTCATCCGCATTTACAATCACAAGGCCTTCTATCGATGTCACCCGTGATAATGCGACATATAATTGTCCGTGGGAGAAGACCTGTAATTTAAAAATGGTGCCTGTTGTTAGCATTTTTGTGAATGTGATGTAAAAAATCAATTTGGAAGACAATGATCGGCCACACACCTGTTTAGGCAAGTACACGCCCACATTTTTAAGGGATTGTCCCTGGCTCTTGTTGATGGTCATGGTGAAGCAAGGTGTTATGGGCAGCTGGCGGCGGTTTAGCTTGAAAGGCCATTTTGAGTCGGTTGGGCACATGATAATCCGTGGGATTGTAACTTCCTTACCCTTATGAGCTCCTGACAAAATTGTCCCACGGATAGACCAAGAACCAAGAACAGTGACAACCAAACGTGTGCCATTGCAAAGTCCTTCAGTTTGGTTTAGATTCCGCAACAGCATGACAGGGCACCCAATCTTAAGTTGTATGTGGTGGCACGGAACCCCATTGAATGTGAGGCTGTTTAGGAACTCAATCGGATATTGTGAATCATTATCATTAGTTTGGCCGTCAGATTTGCATACCGTGTCGGAGCTGAAATATGACTTTGCTTCTCCAGGAATCATCTCTAACATTAAATCATTAACAACTTTCACCATGTCGTTTTTAGGAGTAAGAATAGCTCTTTCAGCCAGATACGAATGGTCTCTGTAGCGGGTTGGAAATGAAGGGTAAACAGCAGCTATTAGGCTTGTTATTTTGGTTGGCTCAATAGGTGGAGACATTGTTGCCGGAACACGTATGAGCTCATCTCGTGCACTTTCATAGTGAGTCCCATTCCCAATTTCCAACATCCAACTATCAAATGCAGAAATCCGTGTTGCGGTTGCTTCATCGACGCCAGGCTGGAGTAAGCGCATATTCTGAGAAAGTTCATATAGGTGGAACGATGGCCATAAATAGGATGAGTTCAAAGCAGCATCAATAATATCAGTTCGAGAGCCCTTTGCAATAACAAGTAAGATTTGCCTGAAATCACCACCACAAACAACCGTTATTCCACCAAATGGCCTTTCTGAGCTGTCTTCGTACCGGGTTTGTAGAATGTCACGCATAGTTCGGTCTAGTGCTTCAAAGCACAAGCGATTAGCCATGGGGGCTTCATCCCAAATGATCAAGGATGTCTTCAGTAGCATACTAGCGAGATTTGTGCCATGACGGATGTCGCAAGTTGATTCTGCAGTCGGGTTGAGTGGAATACGAAATCGTGAGTGTGCGGTGCATCCATTAGGCAATAGTAAGGCTGTTATCCCAGATGTTGCTACAGGAAGGACAATCTTCTTCTCTGCTCGGAGCTTTGTTACAATTGTATTCCACAAAAACGTTTTTCCGGTCCCTCCTCTACCTTGAACGAAAAATAGTTTCCCCTTATCATTTTCAACTGAATCGATGATAGCATTATAAGCGTCTTTCTGCCCTGAGTTAAGGGATTCTAAGGCTTGCATATGAATGGACAGCTGCTGCTGTATGTTGTAGTCGAGTTCCTCTGAGACCAACCGATTCCCCACCTGATGGAGATCATCTGCACGTGGAACTGGCATACCGCTAAAATCCTTTAATGACTTCCCTTGTTTTAGGAGAAGGTTTTCAATCTCGAGCAAGGTTAATGACTCTATCTGTTCATCTGTGATAATTAAATTTGCGAGTCGGTATCTATTCCGTTGGGCATACGCAATATCCTCGGATAGAGCTCCATAATGTGTGTTCCATATGTTAGCCGCATCCACAACTTGACAATGCACAAGTACTGTAACAAACAGACGTCGGAGCTCGAAACCGGATGCCCAACCAGATGCCTCTTCAAGGCATTGAAGCCATTCACTATCATCACCTAATAACCCAGAAGCTTGGCAAGCAGCTTTAAATGTCGAATACACAACCCCATTAAATGTCCGAATGTCCTCGAAAGAAGTACAGCCGGTCACATGGTTCAGCAACATGCGTAAGTAAAACCGTTCGCCTGAAGCAGGGTGTGCGAAGTAGATACGACCTACCGAAACACCTTGCTTGCGGGGGACCCATACCTTGTTTTGGCCATCCCATCTATAATGTGATGGAAATGCTGCATAAGTGAGGTGTCTGGTCTCGGGGGTTGTTCGATTGACTTCCATCCATTCAGTAAGCTTTTTCTTCTCAATGCCGGGCCTAGCTAGAACTGCTTCAACAGAATTTGTTGGGTGGAATAAAACCGTCTGTTCCCCAGGCAAATGGCATTGCAGGCGCTCAACTGGAGGGTGCCTGTGGTGGATATCGAATTGAAAAATTCGCCAACATGCCTCTGCCGCTGATATATATCTACAATCAAGATACAATTTAATCTCATCCCGCCTTTGTGGAGCTCCAGGTCGCTCTCCTGTTCGATCAAAGGTTGCAATCGCCCTATCTGATCCCTTATGCAAGTACTTGAATAAATATTTGATTGCTCGGGAGTGGTTGCATATCTCAACATTGATGTGGGCATTATATGTCACAGATAAATCACGATTGTAGGGGATGACAAAACGGTTGTCAAGACTGTGTCCTTTCTTTGTTACAGTTATGGAAGTATCCCGACGCATGTAAACTGGGAATCCGTGCTCATCAGTTGTAGTTGATTTGTTCCATGCTTTTGGAAAATGCTTTGAACATTTCCCGTTCACCATACATGGGGATTTGGGATTTGCAGTGCCACATGGACCATGGATCATGGTGTCGCGTACAATATTGAAAGCATGTAAGTCTAAAGCGGGGTCTGGAATCTCAGCACTAACCATGCCATCTATCTGGCTGCCAGATGGGTTCTTGTAACCAGGTTGCAAGAAAAGGAGAATATGAGCATGTGGGAGGCCCCTCTTCTGAAACTCGATTGTATATAGCCCTATCATTGACAAAAAAGGGAAAGGTTACGCTATGGATTTGTTTGCTTCAAATGTAATGAGTTAAAGAAAGGAGACATACAGGCAAGTACGGGCCCAAATGGTTGTTTTGTCCGTAGATCTTGCATAAATTGTTTTAGTTTTATCGCAAACACACGGGCATTAATGTCGTGCCGATTTGAATCCCCTTCTTGACCAATCAGGCTAAGCATGTCGTTGATTTCAGGCCATTTCGGGTTGCATGTGAAAGTTAAAAAAATGTCTGGGTAACCGGCCCAACGACAAATGGCCATTGCATCTTGGTAATTCTCAACTCGGTACCGGGGACCTCCGGTGTGGCTTGACGGTAGGATAATCGTCCGGCCGATTTGGTTTGCATCAGAATCGCCACGGAAAGAAGCGTCCATCAACCCGGTGTATAGATCGGCACGAAATCGGTCCTGGCTGAGTCGTGCAAAACGGAATCGAATTTCTTCTAACGCCATGAAACAATCGACCATGTATTGTTGTAACAAACGACCAGCGTTAATAAGGGTCCGACCTTCATTTGCGCGTTGTTGGAAACGGAAAGCGTAGTACTCGCGCATAGAAACGCATTTCCTAGATTTCTTTGATCCCTCAGGAAGCACAAGGGGTATGTCCTTATGGAAGCCATCTTCACCGTATGGGTGGATAAGTGGATAAGCAAGCGCCAAAAACTTCAGATGCATATCGTTGATACGTTGGAGACCAGTTGACCGGTGGTGTATAATGACGTCGTGTTGGAATGAACCGTGCTCAGAGTCCCCAATAATTAGCCCAGCAACTTCGTCGTGGGATGGTTGGTCATATTGCTTCCCGTCGGTATGTCGATTGTTGATGAGCCGCAGAAAAAAGGGTTCAGCGGGGTTGGCTTCGTATCTGTCTCTAGCGATACGGAACGACGCCACAAGTACGTTGTGCTCGTCCAACATATTAGATAGATCTGTGATGAGGCTGTCGTTAATACCATCCCCGGGCGTTGTTCGACCTAGAGCAGCTCGCCTGTTCTGTAGTTCATGTTGGGTGTCATAGATATAGAGCTGGGCAAACTGAGGTTGGTTACCTTCCACGGGTAGGAGCGACCCAATGTTGTGGTAGTTCTGGCCACAAACTCTGTAGACGTAGGGGCTGCCCCCACGATTAATGGAATTATCAGTCCGAGCTCCGTTGGATGTCATTGCAAATAGGGCATTGCAAGTCCTAATTTCAGTACGGAACCGAGCCCCCCGAGGATCGCCGTTCTTCTCTAGTAAGGCAGAAAGCAATGGAGGGGGTTGAGGGATAAGGGGCAATTGAACACGGCCCGCAGAACAGCACAACATGAATATTGGCTCAGCGACAGTTCCTTTAGCAACACACCGTTCTTCCAGCCACATCATGGCCCCGCAAAAGCGGCACGTATAGGTGGGGGGACCAAAAGTCCATGGTTTGTCAACTGCATATTAGAGTGGGATAAAGGCGGGTTGTTCTGAAATAGTCCACCACATCGTGGATGGGATAAGTGTAGGTCTAAATAACAGAGTACATGGTGGTACCTTGGGTGCGACGGCGTCTACTTCGAGGGACTGGATGGACCGAAGGTGCTATCGAATCTGGCGGGGGAAATAAATTGTTAGGTTTGGTACCGTGAGTTACAGTCATCAAAAATTTTAAGCCAATCTGGGTTGTGAAAGCCGAATCGTAGTATACCTTGTGTGGTTTGTGTACAAATAGTTGTCGGGGAAGCAACTGTGGGGTCGTTTGTATGGGTAGAAGCTGCAACAATTTGACGGGGAGGAAAGCAATTCAATGCGGGGTACATGTGAAAGAATACAGAAAATGAAGGGAGGAATGCGTTATGGAATAAAAGGACAATGTCAGATACCTGGTGTACGCTGGCGGCTTTTTCGTACAACTGGGGGGGTTGCAGGTGCTTCGGAACCTTGCCGGGCGACTAAATTGTTAGGGAGGATTACGTTAATGTACGGAAAAAAACAGGTAACCGAGCATGGTTTGTGGAACGCGAATATTTGTGTACCTCGTGTCGGCCGTGAAAATCTAGTTGTGGGGGAACCGAGAGGGGGAGCGTTTGTATGGGTAGAAGCTGCAATGGTATGACAGGGGGAAAAGAAATTCTAAGTGGAGTAGATCTGAAACAGTACAACACATTGTGGGACGATTCAGTTATGGAATACAATAGAGACTGTATGATACCTGGTGTGGGCTGGTGGCTTTTTCGTGGGATTGGAGGGGTCGCCGGTGCTTCCAGACCTGGTGGGTACAAAAAAATAAATAAGACCAGTGTTTATGATGCTAGACATTTTCATTCACCGTCTTCTTTTTTTAGGAGGTTAATTTCCATATGATTAATGGATAACTAATTATTTGTGTGGTAACCACTGTAGTAATTTTCAAAACGTTATATCTTATAACATTATATGAAGTTCAAATCACAGAAGATACAATTCAGGTAAAGCTTCTTTGTGGAAGTTTAATAGCACCATACATTTGTGGGGTTTAAAAATGCAAATACTGTAATCCATTCTAAGTGGGGGATAAAGATATGAACAAATACAGCAAATTTTGAGTAATGGGATAAAAACATAATGTATGGTACCCGGTGTGCGCAGGCTGTTTTTTCGTACCACTGGAGGGAAAGCAGGTGCTTCCGAACCTGGCCAAGGGAATAAATTGTTAGGAACAGTTACGTTGATGTACGAAACAAAAAAACGGTTAACCCAGTAAAGGTTGTGGAAGACGAATATTAGTATACCGTGTGTGGGCCACGTAGATCGACTTGTCGGGGAACCAACCGGGGGAGTGTTTGTATGGGTAGAAGCTGCAATGGTATGACAGGGAGGAAACCAATTTCAAGCAGGATAAATCAGAAAGAATACACCACATTCTGGGAGGGTTGAGTTATGGATAGAAAAGAGACAGTTTGATACCTGGCGGGGGCCGGCGGGTTTTTCGTGGGTTTGGAGGCGTGGCAGGTGCTTCCGGACCTGGCGGGGTGAAAAAAATAAACTATTGTCGTCAGGTATGGTTTTACGAAGGTTAACAACACAATACATTTGTGGTTTTCAAAAATGCAAATAATAGAACCATTTTAAATGATGGATTAAGGTGAAGCCTTGAACAATTTGTAGTATGCGGCGGAATTGAGTGATGAACATACCTTGTGGGTGCCGTGGAGGTTGATCGTGGACATAAGAAGTTGGTGGTATGCTTGGACGGGTGTGAGAGGCATGCGAAGGGAACACGGGTCGACCACATGTGGACATGTCCGGGTTGTTTGTGGGCGTTGTTCGGTGCATGGTGGGGCTGGAATGGGTCGTAATTGTCATAAAGTGGTCACTGTTGTGCCATGGGACTGGTAATGGAGAGCATATAGCACTCAAAGTAGTTGGAACATAACCGGGAACATAATAACGACTGCGGAGCAGTTCTGGCCAAGCAAAGGCTAGTGGGTTGGTAGAGAGGGCGTAGAAACATGGGTGAACATAGCGTGCCGTGAAGTGGTGCAAAGCCGCGCATTGTTGGTAATATAGTAATGAACAATCAGAAGTCATACCAAATCGGAAGCGGTCCATTTGCCGCACAAGTTTTTCATACTCGGATGTGATTGTGTGAGAAAGATCGATGTCGCCGGGCGCTGGAGGATTGCTTGATGAGAGAGCACGTCGGCGTTCCAGAATAAGGCGACGGCGATTCCAACGGGCTATGCGCGCTACACATCGTTCCAACTCGTTTGGCTCCGTTGGAGGCATCCAAGCAGAGTGGAAGAGGGTACCTGATACATAATAAACCATATTCAACGACATTGCACTTATAGGACAGACACTGTCGGTTTGTCAGGGGACTATGTATAGGCACACATTAGATTTGATATGGGCGGAGGAAAGAAACAAACATACTGTTTTTTATTGAAATAAAACTAATTAGCGTTCAATTAGCCATAGGCCAGGTAGGGGTAAAAGGGAAACAAAACACACAAAACAAACTACTCAAGCGCATGTTTTAACTTGTAGGTCTCGATGTCAATCGCGCAGAAGGGACAACGGATAAGAAACTCGCGTGAACCGGTAATCTCATCGTTACTCTTGAACTGCCAGTGTCCATAACCACGGAATACACACATGTTCGTTGTGCCAAGTGATGTGTGTTTGCCTGGACGTAGCATTAGGCGAAAATGGCTGCGGCATTCTACCATTGCTGACCTTGAATGCCCCATGTCTTGGAAGAGGCGCTGGAGGGCATGGGCAGCTTCCAAAGCGGACCCGACCTTCAGTATTGCCATAGCGTGTACATATCTAGATAGCCACATGAAATGTGTATTCATACCCTTGAGGTGCTGAATGCCACTTTCAGAGGTTGGTTCAGGACCATTGAAAGTCAAATATAGCCCAAGCAAATAACCGGCATGTTGATTCCCAGCTTTGGTTGCTTTTCTCAGGAAAGAGCAGCAATCATCTGTGACAGCAAGTACGGCGGCTGGAGTCCACTCAACGTGGAGAGTCCTAAGTATAGTTTTGTCATGAAGAAGGCCATGGAATTCCTTGCAGCTGTGGATAGGGTAGGGGAAGACTGATAAGATTCAACAATAGATGTACCAGCAAATTGTATGAAAAGGAAGTTGATAACCTAAAGTTGCGATAACAAAGGTTCCAAATATTATACTTAAGTAGATAGCACAAAGTGTAAATAGTTGGTACATGCTGTACCTGGCTGACAGGGTGTAGAATGAGCCATTGTCCTCAGCGAGGCACTTCTCCAAAATGACGAACAACATATCATTTGGCAGCTTAGTAAGGCTGATGCAGTTGGGTGCAGGAGTTGTTGCCATGGCTGCAAGAGGGAGATGGAACAGGTCTGCTTGGGGAATAAGTGAAAATGTAACTGGGAAGAAATGGAGGACAGTGACAACTTACAATAGACCGTTTCATTGAGGAAAAAATTGAAAAGGTCCATCGGACCATTAGTAGGCAAATTGAAGTCTTTTAGTGTGTGTTTATTCATATTCATAATTTCATGCAATTCTTATTTTATAACTATAAACTCAACACCTTTGTCATGTAAATATATGAATTGAACTGGGAGAATGAGTAACAAAAACAAAAAACAGTAAGCATGGTCACAAAGTAAAAGGGAACAGAAATAGACACACAAGGATTATAAAATTTAAAAATGACAGAGCCATATCCAAACAACACGTCAAACCAAACATGGCAGGGGAATGGTGCATATCGACTAAAACGTCTGATGATGCGGTAGTACACGAAGGATAGGAGAGTCGAACCTTGAGGGCGTGCAGTGGGTGTAAACGGCTGTCCTGTAATAAGTAGGATTCAACGGTGTGTGGTCGCCTGTAACAAATGCACAATAATTAAACCAATGAAAAGCAAGTCAAATGGTAATGGAGGAGCTATTGTACCTGGTAAAAAGCTTTTAGCAGTGCATATACACTTCATATGGGGCCATTCTTATATAAGGTGCTGGGATAAGAGCATTGACTTTTTGGATTGATTGTGCGGCCAATAATTGAGCATTTCAAATCATGACCATAAAGATTGGATACTAAAGCTTTATTGGGTATTATAGCAGTTCAAATGGGGAATTAAATAGGTGGCATCAAATTAGGATATGTAAAGACTGAAGTAATTGTGAATGATCAAAAGGCTGTCCTGTACAATTTTGGACCTGCTATAAAATATTTCACTGCCAGGGATTTACTGAGGTAGGATATTACTAAGTTGCATTAAAATACGGCTTCAAATGATAAGTTTTATAGAACGTGACCACGACCATGAAAAAACGTAAACGGGATAATTATTTTAATTCTTATTTATGTTTCAAGGTCCCCACTTCTAATGATAAATAAAGCTCATATTTTAATTGTAGACATTTGAACCAAATAACAAAACCTCACAAAAAATCAACATGTCAGAGCATGTTTGGGCATTACCTTCGGGGCATCACTCTTCCACATCACGTGTCTACAGGATGTGCCCGGGTTTGTACCTTCTTAGCTCATTAAATTTATTTCCAACTCACATTCGAGAAAAATGGAGGCACCGAAGGATATTACTAAGTTGCATTCAAATACGGTCAGAAATGATAAGTTTTTAAAAACGTGACCACGAACATGTAAAAACGTAAACGGGGTAATTATTTTAGTTTGTATTTATGTTTCAAGGTTCCCACTTCTAATGATATATAAATCTCATAGTTCAATTGTAGATATTTGAACCAAATAACAAAACCTCACCAAAAAATCAACATGCCAGAGCATGCTCATTACATTCTGAAATTAATTGACAAACAAACCAAAATTGCACTCCAAAATTTCAGCCAAACAGCCACAACTCTGACAAAAAATTTCAGAGGCATCCCCGTTTCTATGCAATTACATAAGTTTTGCTTCTTCTTTTTCTTGCCCAGTAGGGTTTGGTGGGACTTATCCTCCAGATGGTCAAATAGTTAAGCAGGTATCCGTAAAATGACAACTCAAATGCTAATGACAACACTCCAGCACCAACCATAATTAACCAAGAAGTCCTGAAACAAACGTAGTTCTATTTTTTTTTTCAAGCTAACTGCACATTGCACATTGCACAATGGAGGTAAAAAGCCGGGGAACTGAAAGACAAAGTAAAACACACAATGGAAGCATTCACAAAGGACGCACAAGACGAAGTCAAAATGTAAAACTAAAAATATTTATTAGGCCCGGGAAAAACATCCGTGGGAAGGGAAATGCAGGGGTGGTTGTTCATAAAGCATAAAGATAATGGAGTGGGTTGCACCCCTAGGAAAGAGACAAACATCCTATGTATCAAACAATACAATAAAACTATTCAACATTTTCATCATGGGATGCGACTTTCTCGAGAACCAGCCTTCTTTTCCGAGGAGTCACGTTCATTTCGGACTGGGCATCAGCTGTTGGTGTCGAATAGGCATTAGATGGCCCAGCATCCTTCCCTTTGCCCGAAGTACGTGCAGATTTTGTTGGTGTCGAATAGGCATTAGATGGGCCACCAGCTTTGCTGAGCTGAAAGTTGGGAAGAGAAAAGGGCAATCACCAAACATGCACAAGAGAGTAAAAGGATAAGCAAACGGATGGGACAAAGATGAACCTGAAAATCGGGAGTGAAAACGTCAACAATTGTGAACGAATCATTCCCAGCTTCGAGGTTGTAGGCGCTAAGTTGAATCTTGAATATGAAATCTTGGCCGCAAAGGTCCATAACCGCTTCTGGGAAGTTGGTGTCCCCGGGTTTGGACCGGTTGAAAAGTTTCTTCGCAGATGAGTCAACCATGCGTTCAGCGATCTTATTCATGGCGGTGCAGAATATGGTGTCCGAGTCATCCTGGACAACCAGCTGGACTTTGAATCTAGAAGCGCAAGTGTAAAATTGGAATGATGCCAAAGAGTTGAGCAAAAAATACGAAGGGAGGCAAACATAGTAGACATACAAAATATCCGCCGACGGAGACAACGTCGGGCATTCAGGGCACTTGTAAGCGCCATCAATGGGTGACACCTTTCTATGGCACTTTTGGCATCCAAGATAGTACCATCCATATTGTGTTAGTATTTCGGTAATACG
>JAYMSV010001893.1:0-11932 GCA_036897745.1 Erodium moschatum | reverse complement strand
TGTAGTGTGTGTGTTTTGTTTAAGCCTATCATAAAGTTTAAAAAAAAAAAAAAAAAAAAAACTCGGTCAAATACAGTCATGTATTCAGCAGCTTGAGTCAGCGACCAGGTTAATTAAATTCCTTTTCCCCCAAAGCACAACGCAAGTTTCATTATACGATCTCCGAAGAAGAAGAGCGTTTAAGGCAAATTTCTATCTGGATCCGCCCTAAAAGCAATCATGCGACACAAAATCTTTTGTTCGCTACTGATTGCTTTGGGTTTGTTCCTGCTTCTGGTTTCGGGCAATAATGCTATTGGGTACACTTCTTCTGGTGCGGAGGCTACTATGCACACTAACAATTGGGCAGTCTTGGTCTGCACTTCTCGCTTCTGGTATCGTTTTCTCTTTAGCTCTATGATTTTGTTTTGCATTCTACTTTTTCGCATTTGATCAATACCCACTTCCGGATTTCGGTGTTTAAGTTTCTGATTTCGTGTTTGATGTATGTTAGCTCATCTTTGCAATTGAAAGAAATTAATCTACTTTTAGGTAGCGTTTGGGTGATTAATTTTTGCTTGGGTTGGGATTGAAAATGAGATTCCAATTGTTGATGTTTGGATTCAAATGAACTTATTCACCGTATCTTTCTCTTCCTACTTGTAGTTTTCCTCAAAAAATTACATGAAATCTATTAAAAAGCACTCTAATAGAAGATAGGAGATCCAAGTTAATATTTTTCTTAAATTTGAATAGAAGTATCATCAGAAAGTGATCATTTTCCCGGATTATAATGTTTTTTTATTGTTTTCCCAATAGCCGTATAAATTGCTTCCATATAGCCCTGTAAAACGCTTTATTAGGGAACATAAATTTCGGATAGATGGGTATATCCCTCTTGCAAGTGTCACCCTTTTTACGACCCTAACTAAGAGAATTTGATTGATTGCTTATGTTTTGTCCTTCCCCCTCTTAGGTTTTATGATGAAACCAATTTACTTTACTCATACCTCTATGATTTTCAGGTTTAATTATCGACATATGGCTAATACTTTGTCCTTGTACCGGTGAGTGTATTCTGTATCTGATTTGTTTTTGAATTGAAATGGGCTGTCATCAACTGATTGCTTTCTTTGTTTTCAGAACAGTTAAAAGGTTGGGAATACCTGATGAGAGAATAATACTCATGCTGGCAGATGATATGGCTTGCAATGCCAGAAACAAGTACCCCGCACAAGTTTTCAACAACGAGAATCACCGACTTAACTTGTATGGGGATAATGTTGAGGTAATTCTTAGCCTTCTTTTAGGTTTTTGACAGTCCAAAAGAGCAGTTTTATTTATTTGTCCTGTTTAGCATTGGTCTCGTTTGGTATATAATGTAGGATGCCCTTACTTCCAAGGATGAAAATTTTGCATCAATATTCAATTATTCATAAAAAATACAGCTTCTCATGCTTTATCAGAAAGCAACTGGACATGATTGTCATGGTTACTCTAGCTTATTAATGTTCGCAGGATAGAAGTTTTAGATATCCTTAGATTGTGTACCATCTACGTCATTGACTATGATATTTTAGGTGAAAATGCAACGCCCCCTTTGGTTTCACATACTTTGATTGAAATCATGAATACCACAACAAAAACCAGTATTTCTAAACAAAGTTGGGGTCAACTATCCTTTAGCAAAAGTCTTTGGGATCTTCTCTCTGTTTCCTCCTCTGCTGTATCCTATCTCATGTTGACTCTTTCATTAAGTCATGTGCTATAATGTCTTTTCTTATAACTTATTATTATCATGTTAATTTAGGCTTACCTTATCAAAGAAACATAATATGCTATATGTATGTGCCCATTAGACAATTTCACTATCAATAATAACTTGTGCCCCCCTCATCCTCCAATTCCTGCTTAAATCACACTCCATATATTCATTGAATGTACACGTCCAGAAGGCATCATCTTAAAGTAATTCTCTTGAGCTCTCTTTAATTATTAGGGCAAAAACTAAATGGCTTGGAACTGATCCTTGATGCAATCCTATGAGTTAAAAAAATATATATAGTGTCTTCCAAACTAGTTATTACAACATTTGATGACACGCCTTCATATTATTAATTAATATATGTAGGATGCGTCTCTTTCCTTCTAGGTTTATAATGAACACTAGTTTCCCCCCTCAGGAAATGTCAATGGTTTATAAGTTTTCTGTGCGTTATAGTCTCTAGCTGCTAGCAGTGAGCACTTGATATTCAAGATAAATTATGATGCTTCATGAACTGAAGCAGCCTTTTTATTTCTACTTTGAGGTTTAATATTCGATGAAGTTATCTCAATGGACTTCGCAATGACTGGCCTAAAATACTATGATCCATATTTCTCTATATATGGACTTTGTGTAATTAAAGAATCCAGGCAAGGGTCATGTTCTTGCATCCACTTATAGTAATCAAAGTATTCTGCTGTTACGTTTCCAATAGCAAACCCTGATCTCTAATGTAATTCATAGGTAGATTATAGAGGATATGAAGTCACCGTTGAAAACTTTTTGCGGGTTTTGACTGGGCGTCATGAGGCTGCTGTTCCTAGATCAAAGCGTCTTTTAAGTGATGAAGGAAGCCACATCCTTTTGTACATGACAGGGCATGGAGGAGATGAATTTTTAAAATTTCAGGATTCTGATGAGCTCCAAAGCCATGATTTAGCTGATGCTTTGAAACAAATGAAAGAAAAGCGTAGGTGAGAATGATTTTACCATACTGCTATTGCTTTGAAATCTGCTAAGCATTTTAGAAATTGTTGATAAAAGCAGTAATGACATGTTGCCCTTAGCTAGAATTCATGTATTTGTGTGTGCGTGCATAGACTGAGAGGGATGGAGGGGGAGAATTCATGCGTGTGTGTGTGTGTATGTGTACTGGGAGAGGGAGAGGGAGAGGGAGAGGGAGAGGGAGAGGGAGAGGGAGAGAGTATGTTATGCCGAATTTTGAGCTGTTGATTTATATTCACTTTTGGTCAGTGAGCTCATAGGTTGATTGATTATTGTATGATTTTAGATTCAAGGAATTACTGATCATGGTGGACACTTGCCAAGCTGCCACCCTTTTCTCTCAGGTATGTGAATTTGCTTGTAGATGGGGTGATGCTTTTGTTATTACTGCAATAATTGACTCTGATTCTAGTGTTATATTATCACTTCTTTGGAATTATATTTTACCTTTTTTTTAACTTTATGTATAAGAAACGTGTACATACTACTTTGCATACACACACACACACACACACATGTATATGTGTGTAAATGTGTGAGGGAGTTTGTTTTTGTTGGGGCTTGTAAGGTTGTTGGACTATGTGGTGTGGTATTAAGGTATTGGGATAAACTAGAGAGATTGGGAACCTTACCCTTAACATATGAGAGAATGAGTAGAGCTAGTGTTGAGTCCCATGTTTGGAGTGCAAATTGGAAGACACAGACCATCAAAGCAAATATGGTTGCCTACATTGTATATTAGTCTTTTTGGGTATTCATTTTCCTTCATTGCTGCAATTTATGCTTTTCTTTTTAACCCAGTGGTTGTAATTAAGCATCTCTAAGGTATGGTAGTAGGAACATCCTCTACTACATGACCCCTTTCCCTCTTCCTTAGAGCACCATAATGTTGAGTGATAAATATGAAGTGATAATGGTGGAAATACTCTGTGCACTTTAGTTTGGTTGCAGGTTGTTACTGCATCTTTATTTTGTGACAGTTTGTTACCTTACACTCTTTTTAGTTGCATCGTCTATAACAGAGTTAAAAACTAAGCGAAAAGACTAAACTACCTCCACAAAAATCTTAATTTGTGGCAGGTTGTACCTTGTACTTTTTTTGACTCACATCCAAGCAAGAGGAAGAAGGGTAATTTTGTCATTTTGAAAATTATGCAGGTCACATGTGTGTCACATGCCGCTTTAAGTGGCTTTTTCCCATTAGTTTTAACAGATTTCAACTAACAGTGCAACTAACAAGAAGTACATGGTAACAACTTGCTATAAAATGAAGATGACAATAACAACCTGCATCTAAACTGAACTCCCTCCCCGAAATGAGTGGACTTTCCCAAAATGGCCCAGTTTTAAAGAAAAATAAGACAATGAAATATGACCTCAACTTCTCAAGCCATTCTTTCAAATTTCCCTTAGTTGCTATGCTTTTTGAGTTTTTTCCTTTTACCAATGGTAGTAATGGAATACAAAAACTTTATAAAAAAAAGAGTACTTTGACTACCATTTACTCACAACATTTTGGCTCTTTCTCAAAATATCAAGGTTTTTCTACAGAACTTACATGTTTGTTATTTATTCATTATAAAATCTGTTGAACCTCTAAACCACTAATCAGGTGCTAAAACAGTTCATTCTCTGTTTCAATTTTTGACATACTGGCTTTGATATTTGAAATGGACATATTGGACTGGCTAAAATAGAACCTATAACACTTAAAAAGGATACATGGAGTGCACTTTTTGGAGATATAATTTTGTTTGTGGTATAACATTTTGAAATATCTAATTTATTTATTATCTATATCAAATACGCTCTATGAAAGTTTATTCCTCTACTAATTTGAGATCATTGTTTGAATTTTGCAGCTACAATCACCTGGTGTTTTGGCCATCGGAAGTAGCATGAAAGGAGAGAACTCATACTCACATCACTTGGACTCTGATGTAAGTACTGGACTTGGTAGCATTTCAAACTTGTTGCTACATAAATTATGGCTATGTTTGACATGACAATAAGCTAGCTTATTGATTTAGTCAGAAAGTTTGTTGATAAGTGTTTGACAAACCATTAAAGGGAGTTTTTAAGCTCTCTTTTTTTATAAGAACCAAATTACCCAAAATTTTGTTTTATACAGGTTGGTGTGTCAGTGGTGGACCGTTTTACATTTTACACACTCGCCTTCTTTGAGAAGCTAAATATGTATGACAATGCCTCATTAAGCAGGTACATGCTGAAGTGAAACTTCATTCTCATAAAATGAGTTTATTGGAGACTGTTTCAGTTAAATTATGAACTGTATCTGCCCCATTTATGTTCCTTTTAGGATGCAGCATAACTCTCTTAAATTTGAACTATCATAATTCATTTTAGGGGGAATTGCTAAAATGTGCCCTTATGATTCGGGTACGGATGGAAAACAGCCCAGTTAAACAAAATGACCCATGACTTTCTTTCGGAATGGTGGTCTGTTAAGTTCTGTTAGTTTAGGGTGTAAAATGACAAAATTGCCATCATAGCTTAAAGAGACCAGATATCCTCATGTCATTTTTTAAAGTTTCAAAAAAATGTCATTGAATGAAAGTATTTTAAAAATAACTTTGCAAATTTAAAATAATAAATTAATAAAATTGTATTTCAATTTCAATATGTGGTAGGGATTAGGAAGGTAAAGTGCCCTCATTAGCATTATTTTGTCTTTTATTATGCCCATCATCAACTCTGTACATTTTACCTTCATAAAAATTATGATCTCAATTGTGATGAGTTATTTAACTAACCTATGCTAAATCTTACAAGTTCTTTACACTGGTTGTTTTGCAGTCTTTTTGGTTCATATGACCCAAATATGTTGATGTCAACCGCATATTACCGAACAGACCTATACCAAAAACACTTGGGGGAGGTATGTATGTAACTCCATATCCATAATTATCACTTTAAGGTACACAGTATCTGGAAAAGTGTTTTGTCATTTCCTGTTACACATTTTATTGAGATTGAAGCAGTATCTACCTTCTCTCTCTAGGTACCTGTGACAAACTTCTTTGGCTCGGTCATGGAAACGGTACACACCGACTTAGCTTATAGAGCCCTTCCAAGGAAGAAGTCTAACGGGTTTGAAATCAAAATGCAATTGGATCCACTAGATGACAATAATGAAAGAATTCTGAAAGATCCACATTATGAAGATCCAATTAGTCATCCGAACAGCAAGGTTACATGCTCTATTGCCCTTTTGTGTTTCGTTCTTTCTATTTTTCATATTTAATTTTGAAGTATAATATATAATACATGTGGGATATGCAAGTGCACTAAACAGGAAAGTAAAATAATGTGCAGGATAAACATTGTTCCTTTCGCCATATATTGAGTGCCATACATAGCAAAGTGGACAAAACTGAAGTGGATTCTTTGGTGAACTATGGGTTGGCAATGATGCTTCCCTTATTGGCAGTTTCAACATGGCTATCACGGTGAATGCTCATGATCTTTGATCGACCTGGTTGCTATATTTTGGCAGCTTACTTTTCATCCCTCAATTCAATTGATAGTTTTTCTCTTTCGCTTGTATAAAATGAGGTTGTCATGAGGTCTTTGTCTAATATCGAATACTAGGTCCTTACAACTAGCTTGTGTTGAAGAGTATGCATTTTCAGTATATTCGCTTCTCTTTTGGTAAGAACTCGTTGGATTTAACCATTTTCATCTATTGATTTGAATCCCAAATTTTACCAGTTCCTTGCGTTATGTGAAGTGTTACATTTGCGTTTGGAGTTAACCATCTGCGTCTGTTGACATTTTAATTTAAAAAATTTCAAGAGCAAAATAGTCATTTTAGAATAAATTGACACCAAACGCAACAAAATACAAGTTCAGGATCACAATCTGCCACGGTTTAAAGACAATAGTACCAATTTGTAGAAAGTCAATGATACATATGCCTGAATATTTACAGATGTAATAAAATTAATCATCCGCCCAATCCACAATCAACGGATCAAGCCTGACTTTCTTTATTGTGTTTGTAGAACTGGTTATACAATGAACAATGCAGCAAGAGAGAAACAAGGTCTCTCTCCACATAGGAACCAAATAGTTAACATGTCTCTGATGGAACACAAATTCAGTTTGCAGGAAATCAAATAGGGAAAGGCTATTTCCCAAATAATTCAATCTACATTTGGAGTCAATTTCTGCAGTGACTGATGACTCAGTCAGCAAGTGGCAGCAGGAAGCTAAAGCCTGAGTTATCCCGAATAAGAGGTGGTGGTTCGATATCCGATATGTCTATTTGCTCCATCGACTTCGATAAATCATCCACCGAGAACGGGATGCTACATCATCCATCAAATAATGTCAAGATCTCAGTAACAAGCTTACAGTAAATACTTACACATGTCAAGTTAGACAGACTTGGTACATCTTATGTACTAACTCAATCGGGTTTCATGAAATGTAGTTTAGGATATTGAATGCTGTAACTGACCTTGAATCATCATCGAGCAAGAAAGAGCTACTAACTGCATTGTTAGAATCTTCTGTCATCAGTACTCTCATGCTCGATATAACCTACATTGAGAAAAGATTATTAATGTCTGTTAAATACTTTGTTCCCTACTATCACAGTTAAGTTCGGTACACTCTTACATCTGGGGACACACTATGCGTTCCATACTTGTCATCCCAATACATGGTACCGATACGATATAGCTGTTGTATACTCAGCACCTGCAAATGGGAGAAATTGTCACGGTCGAGGTATAAGGAGAAATGTACATCTTGTAATCTTTAAGAACGTAATGTCACTCACTGGGCACAGATCATGGCTGATTTCATCCAGTGTTTTCTTCGGTTTTTGATGTATGACCTACAAAACCAAATCAAGACCCATTTCACAATCCTAGCTTATCCAACATCATAATAAGTCTGAGCTCATCCCACACAAAACGGTTTACCAGAAACCCAATAGCCTGCCTGATATGCTTGAGCTCATCCCAAGCTGATCCCGCGTACTGAAATTATTTTCTTTCGGTTAAATTCATATATTGTACCAAAACGAAAGGACTAGTGGGGATGTATTTATTTATGGTACCTCATCTGTTGCTTTGTAACACCAATGTTCCAATTCAGCCAAGCCAGCTTTAACATATTCTCCGTTACTAAATGAACAACACTCTCGTCTCAACAGAAGACTGCAAGAGGAAAACAATGAAACTTAAGAAGAAAATAGGGTAATGATATTTTTCACGCACAACTAAAACAGGAGCTACATTGACTACCTGTTGAACAGTTGAACATTGATGAAAGAAAATATTTGTGTGAACACCTTACGTACCAAGAATGGCGGTACCTGGAATGAGAGTGAGGCAATGATAGAGAAGAATTTCAGTTCTTAAAATAAAATAAATAAATAATCTAATTTAACCAGGTTCACTTACATGATTTGCTTTCAAGGTGTTTAAGAAGTTGGTGAGACTCTTCACAATCCCTTGCCAATGAGCAATCAGAGCCTGCTGTGCTGCAGAGTTTGCAACTGATCGTGCTCCCTTAACCAAGCTTGCTCTGGATGTTCTTGGAGCCTATCTCATTGTATCAATACAACAAATATACATTGAGAAGCACTGAAAAGCATTAAAGTAATTTTCCTTTACCGTATGGACTCTGCATATAAACAATTAGTATACCTGAATACACAATCCAAGCAATGGGGAAATTTCTTTCTTCAAGTTATCACGAATCATTCCATAAATCTTTTCTACATATGCCGTCAGCTGTTGTTTGAAAAGCAAAGCTGGGTACTTTGCTTCAACCTGACGTAAAGTGTCTACTCCGCCACTTAGCCCACTATTGATCAAGGAAAGATTTACTCCTTGTGGAGTTCCACGGAAACTCTATGGGAACAGATACCGAAATTATGAATCTATAAAAAAAATAGTACAATTTTCTTAACATTGTTAGATAATCATACTTAACTACCTGTACTTACTTGTGTCATCCTCCCAAAGAGTGTGGCTGATGATGATCGTCGCCTTTGTGGGGCCATTCCAGCTGCGCCACTTGCTTTCAGTGTGCGTTGAAGTAATAAAAGAAGTGTTGAGGCATTAGACAACCAATATGCCAAGATATCATTGTTATCTTGTGTCTGAAATCCAAATGGTAATTAAATTAGAGGCTTCTAATGTATTTTTAGAGAAAAATAATGCACGGTTGGGCACTTGGAACCTCAATAGCATGGCCTATGGTTTGAATGATCCGATCGAAAATGCTTGTTCGCTCAACTTCAAAAGATCTCCACTGCAGAAGGCACTTGTATATGATACAGGCAGCAATTGGTCTGTTGGATGAAAAGCCCAAGTGCTGTGCAATACATCGAATGAGCAATTCTTGATTCTCCTGCTGCTTCTCGTTAAGTGTTTTTTGAGGTTTGTCTTCATCCCGTTGGTTCATTGAAGGACTATGCAAGTCCTAAGACATGAGGTAGACTTGAAAATGTCATTAAAAATCACTTCACTAACTCAAATTAATAAAATTCTTCTTCTAATGACAATGGTAAACTAAACTCACCATTGTTCCCTTCGCCTCTCCTGCCAAATGACCACTGCTATCAACCCTCTGAAAAATATTTGAAAAAAGGGAAAACCGATAAATTCTTTGACATCATATGGTACAATTCTGAATCTAGTGCATACATTCCATCTGGAAAGTACCTGGACTATCGATCTGGAGCGTCCAGAAAGAAACTTGTTTGGTGCCATGGACACTGCCTGTTGCCGTAAAACTTTGTTCTCTGATTCTAAATTGGTCAGCTTCTCTTCTTGCCTAATCAGAGCCAAAAACAGGAAAATTTTAATTAGTTATTGCTTCTTCGAGTATGTTCGTGAATTAAAATCATGGCATAGTTCCCATATACTATTTTCACTGATATTTAAATCATAACTCCTTTGTCAGGCAGGGCCAGATACTGATTCATACTTCGATTATTCACATTTAGGTGATGTATAAGTCAACTTTTATCATTCTCTGAACATCCTTATTACATAAATATGAAAATAAATTCGAACTCAGTCCCGTATCGTGCTCGTGAATAATAACATCACTGTCATATGCAACAACTCATCTTTCCTGTTTAAGAGTTACAATGATTTAATGGGAACCATATCTAGCATATCCATGCACAAAATTCAACTAACTATAAAATCGATATTGCCAGTGTAATACCTGGTTAAAGATTCCTGAAGTTGCTGAACCTTTCTCTCTGTTTCTTCTAACTTTATACGTTTATCTTCAGCTGACTCATTGGCTTCCATGTATTTTCTGTCAGATTCATCAGCTCTTTGTTTCTCTGACTCTAATGAGTCCTGTGAGGAGAAGAAATCAGATATGAATAGATATGTGAATAACATGTACTATAAACCATGCGTGCAAGACCAAAATGCTGAACATTGTGGCTTATTGGAGTTATAGATAGATGTGTACATTGGCCTAGGTGAAGCAACATGGGAAAATATAAGATCCAATCTCATCTAGGTAGATTATGCCACTGGCCCACATGTTGATGGCTACATTGTTTTAAGTCAAATAGCAAGCATAAATGCAATATTTTTTTTTTCATTTTTTCCTACTGAAATAAATGAACAAACCTAAGAATAAGTACTCGAGTAGATTTTACAATGTAGGCCGATAACTTGCCTAGTTTTAATGTTGTATCAGTTTTGAAGATAACAACAAAACAGTTATCTTAAATCAGCACCAAGCTGAATTTAACACTACTATATTTACCCCCAGGGACACAGCATCTTGACTAAGATCTAGCTCTGTCTTATGTTAATCACAATTTTTCCCTCCAAGGATAGTCCTATATTTCGGATGGGAGACATTTGCTCTGGCTAAATGTTATATATGTATAAACTATAATGATTGCTTCAGTATATGTGTGACATAAATGCAAAGTTAAGTTAGACCAAAGTATAGCTAGAAACAGACCAAAAGAAGAAGAAAGATATAACATCTTCATCAAAGACGTGAATCTTATAAGAGAACACAATCTATCAACTATATTTGTTCATCTAGAAAAGGCTTCATGTTGATATTTGATGCAAAATATAGAGATTATTTTCCAGTACTAGATGAACCTAACCTTTAGGCTTTCTACTTCTGCTGTCAAGGATTCAACTTTTTGGGTGTCTTCAACTAATACTTGAGTTTCTTGAACAGCAGCAGGTGCTTCCTGAATAGCCTCTTTTGTAGCCTCTTGTTCCTTTACAAGCAGTGCACTTTTCTCATCAATTTTGGCCTGCATTGCTTGCAATTGATCATGTAATTTAGCTGCCTCCTGGGCTTTTGCTTCTTCTAAGTCAGTCTGCAGACAAATAACATAATAAATGTATATAAATTGGCACCATTCATTATTTTTCAGTTGCATAGCATTGTAGGTAATCAAGGGTTTTGTACGTAGGATAAAGGCTTTATTTGTGGGAAAAGCATGCCATAATCTCTTAGGGAATAGTTGCATCCGTGGGCCGAACCTGGCTTATTATGTAAATATTGAATAAATTGTATGATACACGAATTGAATTGAGACCACGGGGTGGAGGTGACAAACGGGTCATGAGGGGGAGTGTTGAAGTATTAACTGAACTCACATTGGAAAAATATAAGAACAAATAGCTACTTATATTTTTCCGACCTGGGTTTAATTGATACTTCAACACTCCCCCTCACATGTAGGACTGGACATCTACACGTGGGTCATAGCAGGGCTGGACATCTGCATATGGACCAGAGATCACATGGTGGAGGTGACAATTAGGCCGTGGACCGAACCAGATATGATACCATGTAAATGTTTTTTAAAACGGATCACTTACATCGGGTCGGGCTTCCACAACTAAAAGATCAACCTTGTTAGTTGGGAGTGACCCTAATCTTTATAAGTATATAGACCTGAAACCACAAGATGAAGGTGACAAACAGGTCGTGAACCGAACCAGATACCATGTAAAAGCCCAATTCAACCAAAAGCTCAAGCTGATGGGCGGAGACATCAATATGCTTATCAAGTGGTCAATTCGTTCATATACTTTCAATGTGGGACACACATGTTATGGGTCGTACGGGCCGTAACATGGTGGGATAAGCCCACCACAATGGTGTGGCCGGGTGTAATGGGTGGGTTGGGGTTTTTTG
>JAYMSV010001892.1:0-11936 GCA_036897745.1 Erodium moschatum | reverse complement strand
GTCCATGACTGCGGATGCTCTTAGCTACCAATAATTATGAAATTATCCAGACCATTGAAACCAACCCGGATGGCCCCAGCCGGTCAGGGTATACGGCTTACGGAAGACGCTCATCAAGGAAGGGCCTTTATGGGCCGCGTTTTGGGCTCTAGAAATGTAAAATGTGAGAAGGCCCATGAATGCTCAACTCATAGATTCATTCAGTTGACCTGAAAAACTCTAGAATTGGGATTTTAGAAGTGACACGTCAAACGACGGTGGTTTTCATTTTCACGTAGGCAGAGATATTTTTTTATAGTGGAAAGATAAACCCCAAAACCCTACTCTGTTGCTACTGTGCCATGAGACTCGTCTTCTTCCTCTTGCTCCTTCAACTTCCTTCTTCTTCGCTCAGTCTCACTTCGCCATTGAAGTCGCTCACAAGTAAGTCCTCATCCTCCGGTTAACATAATTGACACCTTTAAACACCAACCGGTGCTCTGTGCTGGTTCCGAGTCTGGTTTGATTCGGCCTTCCTTCCCCTCCTTTCAGCGTAATTCTGTTGGAATTACTGCGAGTAGAGCAAATTCTTCCGCCAGAAGATAAAATTCCTTTCCTGAAAATGATTAGTCGTCTAATTGGAATGTGTTAAGAGTGGAAAATTTAATTTATGTGTATTGTGGTAATTCTACTGCTAATCAATGGTGGCGAGCTCCTTGTTCTTCATTATGTGTTTACTCTATTATTCTCGCTTAATTCACTGTTTGTTTCCCAATTTATAAATTTATAGGAGATTTGGTTGGTCGGTTTTTGGTGCTCTGAATGAGTAATCAATTTGAACGAGATGGAAACGAAAAGGAAATCACCCAACCAACTTGAAGCCCTGGAAAACTTCTATTCCGGTAGGTTATAATTGCTCTTTATTTGTGATACTGAGCATGTTTCCGTATATGCAACATGAATTGTTATGTTTTTTGTGTGTGTTTTCTGGACTAGTAATTTGATCTTTTGCGATGTAGTGTGTTATTGGCTCGGTTATGGCATGACAAGAAAATAATTAGTTGAATGTGATGTTCCTTGGTTGATTAATTTTTCTTTTAATGAAGATATTATCCGCTTCAAAGAAAAGGTCGCTAGAGTCTGAGCAGTGGGACACCATTGTGTGCTATACATATAGCCTGTAAAATTTGCATTTTCTAAGCTGTTTTATCTTAATCAGATGATAAGTATCCCTCTCAATTGGCGTTGGAGGAGTTAGCTGAGTCTTTGGCATTGACATTCAAGCAAGTTCGGGGATGGTTTGTTGAGAGGAGGAGGCGAGAGAAAAAAGACAATGGATCCATTTCAAGCAAGCAACTGTCAGTTCCCACTGGAAGAAATGGTACACGGCTTGTTTCTGTTAGAACTTATAGATCAAAGATTTATTATATAACTGGACAGAACTTGAATTGTCTCAAAGATTTGTTAACTCCTGACCACATTTTGACAAAGTTCTGTGATGATAGTCATGCCCTCAATATTCTTTGTTAGTCAACTAGTTCAATAACATATGTTTTTAGCATGCATCAGAGTTAGAAATTAGAGTACAAAATTGTTACTCTTTATTTATCCTTTTAGATTTTCCTAAAGGATTGAGGATTGGAACAAAGAACTGGTTTCTTTTTGTTTCGAACTCTCAAATTATAAAATGGTTGAAAACTAAAGGAAAAGGTGTTCAGAAATCATGCTTGCAACTCTGACTTCATGTATATGTCCAGTTCATCTTCATATCTGAAGAAAGGACTCCAAATGAATATACATTATGATCTAGTTATTTTTATATCTCTAGTCCGTCTTATGTTAAAAAATCTCCACATTGTATGCTTTTACTAATTGTTCATGTATTATGTTTTTGCATATTTAGGTTATAGTAATTGTCATCCTGCTAGCCCAGAGAATGAAAGAGCAAACAAAAGGAGAAAGGTAATTTGTATAAGTTCTGATTTGTTCTCCCTCAAAAACATTCCATGGCAATTCTCTTTTCTATCATAGCCCCATCTTTCCTTTCATCCAGGGGTTAATTTATGGCCTTGCTCTGTAATTTTAAGGTTTCCAAGCATATCACATTGGACCCATGTGATAACAGTAAGAAAAATGCTCCAGTGAAGAAGCATGGTATTGGGAAAGGTTTGATGGCACTTTGGCGGTTAAGAAATCCTGATAGTGACAACTTTCCTGCTGATCTTGGCGTAGCTAATGATGAACTTACTCAGACATCTCGAGTGTCCACATCTATGTACCAGAAACAGCCACTTCGGAGAAGAACTCCACGGAAACAACCTGTAATTGTCTTGTCATTTTGTTAACATTTTTAACCGTTTCCTTTCAACTTCTTTCAGTAGAAATGTATTGACTGTAAGTTGCATCTTTCTTCTGGTAATAGCATAGGTTAGGAAATAAACTGCAGAACAAGAGGAGGCCTCTCATGAAAAGGAGAGAGGTACTTATGATTTTGTCAGGGCATTTGCTTGATTTAGTTAAGCTGTTTTTTTTGGCCTCAAGAACTTGTCTCTCGTGCTAGGTGGGATCTAACAAAGATGATACTGAGAATCAGCCACACAAAACAAAGTGTGGACTTTCTCTTGAAGGAACGACCTCGGAGGAAGATCTCAATCAATTTGTAACTCTAGTGGATGATGAAGAGTTGGAGCTGAGAGAATTACAAGCAGGACCTAATCCATTAACATGCTCAGATCATTTTTCTACCAGTGGGCTAAATGGATGCTCCCTTTGTAAAGGTTTGTTTCAATTCAAAGAAGTTATAAAA
Organism: Erodium moschatum; assembly: GCA_036897745.1. Taxonomy (NCBI): domain Eukaryota; kingdom Viridiplantae; phylum Streptophyta; class Magnoliopsida; order Geraniales; family Geraniaceae; genus Erodium; species Erodium moschatum. Next base: position 9,151 of record JAYMSV010001892.1, on the reverse strand, counting down.
ATTACCAAAAACTCTTATCTAATGTTCAAATGAATTTACCATGTAATTTTTCCATCTATAATATGTTATGATTTCCCAGGTTTGTTGGCTAAGTTTCCTCCGAGTTCTGTGAAGATGAAGCAACCATTTAGCATGCAACCTTGGGATTCTTCTTCAGGGATGGTGAAGAAACTCTTTAAGGTGTATATACCATGAAATTGATATTGGCTTTTACTATATGGTGATTCTGCTAATACATAAGGCTTTGTAAATGAAAAAAGCTGCAAGTTACATTTTGTTTTGCGTTCTTTACATAGAAATCCTGCGCTTGAATTTCCAATTTTCTGAACTATCTTGCTGAAATGTATGTTACTTGTCCTGTTCAGGTCTTCCATTTCCTTTGTACTTATGCTGTAATGGTTGATATATGCTCTTTCACTCTAGATGAGTTTGCTCAAGCATTTCATGATAAGGTTCTCAATTCTATATAGCTTACTTGATTTGACTTCTTTGTTTCTGAATGACTTTAGGATTTGCCATAAGTTGTTTTGTCTTGTTTTCTCTTTATGTTTTCCTTTCAGGATTCCTTGATTCTTGGAAAGATCTATGTGGCCCTTCTCCAGAATCTTCTGTTTGATGTGGAAACAGAGCTTAGTAGTGGATTTTTGCCACACTTGAATCTGTCTTGCAAGTTTCTTGTACTACTTCACTCGGTCAGTGTGTAATAATGCAAATTTGGTTACTGACTTTTCTTATTTCTCATTGATGTTGCTTCATAATAATCTTTGTGATTTTTGCTGGATAGTTTCCTTGTACATCTTTTAGTTGGATAGAAGATGAATATTCTTTCCATTTCAAAATAAGTGTCCTCCTTTATTTATTTTTTATTTTTGCTTTCACATGTGTTCCTTTGTTATAAAGGGGAAAGTAGACATTATACTGGGACTGCCAAATTCTGTTTCCTGTAAACTTACTTTAGTACACCTGTAGTATTTATTAAGGAGTACTTTCAAATTGATTTCTTCCATATACATATTTAATTTTTTGTTCTAGGCCCTTGAAATGTCCAAGCTGGTCAGGCTCGAATAGCAATGAGTTTCAGTTGAGGCTAGTATTATTTATAGTAAATTGTATTTCTGGATACCTTTTTTTGATACTATAAGATGGAGGTGTAACCTTCGACACAGAAGCTCTTTGTGCCTTAGAAATGGAGTTATTGATGTAGTTTTGTAAGGCAGTCTTTGTAGATAATCAATCTGCTTCTTTGTATGATTCTTTCCACTTTCGTATGGCAGATTAAAAATCAAGAATTCATTGTCGAGTTCTGGAAGAGTTCTTTGAATCCTCTAACATGGACAGAGATATTGCAACAAATCTTAGTTTGTGCTGGTTTTGGTTTAAAGCAAGCTGCGAATAAGAAGGATGGCCTTAGTAAGGTCAGGCTATTTTTTGTTTTATTATGACTTGGCTGCTGGAAACATTTTTTCCCCTGTCCTTGGCTTCCATCTACCAATGTTCTTTTATCATCACATGTCCTTGTGAATTTGAATAGCAATTTAGTCTTCCATAATTTTTATCATATAGGAACTTATTGGTATGGAAAAGTATGGCTTACGTCCCGGTACATTGAAGGGCGAACTGTTTAGACAATTGGCTGAGCAAGGAAAATATGGATCAAAGGTTTCTGATCTGGCCAAGTCTTTGCAAGTAAGTTCGAATACATGTTGGAAGAGGTTGTTACATTGTCATTATCAATTGATCTTTATTTAAGGATATATTGGCCTGGCTAAGGCAGTAATTGTTTGTGTGGTGCTTTTTGAGAACTGCTATATACAAAATGATTATAAAAAAACCACAATATCTTCCTGCTGCAGGCCTGCAGCCCAAACGGGGAGGCTTGAATTTGTATCTTATGCATTTGAGTCTAATATCCCAAATGGAATCCCTCTTCTCAGATGTCGAGCCTTAAAACATTTTATGGGAGTACTTGTAATCACAAGCTCTGTAGGAAGCGTACTTAGTGTTCTTGTTACACTACCTCTAATCAATATTCCTCTTATCTTTTTTTGAAGATTGCCGAACTGAATCTTTGCAACATGACAGAGGAGCTAGAACCCTTAATACGTTCAACTCTTTCAAGTGATATAACATTATTTGAAAAGATTTCATCTTCTGCCTATCGTATACGCAATGCTGTTGTCAAGGAAGTAGACGTCATTCAATCAGATACTGAGGACTCTGGAAGTGTTGAGGATGATAGTGGTGCATGTAGCATCAGTGATGATTCCGACTGTGATTCAAGAAATTTCAGTTCAAGAGAACTCAAGTCTGTGAAGCATTATAAAAGCAAAGATAACACGCAGACAATAGACAATGAAATTGATGAGAGCCATCCTGGAGAAGTATGGCTGCTAGGACTAATTGAAAGTGAGTATTCAAACTTAAGCATTGAAGAAAAATTGGATGTGCTGGTTGCGTTGGTTGACCTTCTCAGTGCTGGCTCCAGTTTTAGAATAGAGGTAACTTACATTTTCTCTAGAGACTGTCTTTTTTTATTAGTATTTTTCTGCCCCATGCAATCATACTAGTGAGTCTGTACTGCTTAATCATGAGACCAATAAGTCCTTATCACAACCTGCTGATATCTTTTTAGGATCCAATGAAATCCATTGTTGAATGTGTTCCTACCATTCATCATGGTTCTGGAGCAAAAATAAAGAGATCAACATACTTGTCCGAGCCATCCTGGGTACATGCTGGAAGAACCAATGGTCTCAGTGAAGCATATAGGTCATCAGAATCTTGTCCAACTGATTCTTCAGCCATAATAAAAAAATTCTATGAGAAGGAGAAATTGTGCAGTGAAGAAACAGAGGCAAAGAAAACAGGAGTTAGGTTTGATATACATCCTATGCAATCTATCTTTCTGGGATCTGATCGTAGGTACAATAGATACTGGCTTCTCTTGGGGCCATGTGATGCATATGATCCAGGTCATAAGAGAGTATATTTTGAATCTTCTGAAGATGGTCACTGGGAGGTCATTGATACTGAAGAGGTAACCTTCCAAGTAAACTTGCTTTTCCTCTCTTTTATATTGAAATGAAAAAAATAGGTTCCTAAGTGCTTCAATATGGTAATTATGATTATTGTTATTTGGAGTGCAGGATCTGCGAACCTTGTTGTCAGTTTTGGATGATAGGGGTGTTCGGGAATCTGTGCTTATCGAGTCCTTGGAAAAGCGGGGAGCTTTTCTCTGTGAAGCAATGTCATGTAAAATGCCAAATGATATTGGAAGTAAGCACTTACCGTTATCTGATCAATCTCATCTGGAGACACTGAGAGAAGACAGTGCTTCACCGGTATCTGGTTTGGATAACCTGAACCTCACCGAGACTGGAAATGGTTCCTTGCCTCCATGTGGTGATATAGTTCTTGAAGTTGGAAGAAATGTAAATGAAAAAGAACAGAAGTGGAATCGTATCAAGGGATTTGACTCTTGGATATGGAATTTCTTCTACTCAGGTTTAAATACTGTTAAATTTAGTAGAAGGTCTTATCTCGACTCACTTGCTAGATGTCAAACTTGTCATGATTTATACTGGAGAGATGAGAGGCACTGCAAGATTTGTCATGTCACTTTTGAGCTTGATTTTGATCTAGAAGAGAGATATGCTGTCCACACGGCAACATGTAGGGAGAAAGATGGCACCGATGCATTCCCAATTCATAAAGTCCTCCCATCACAGTTGCAAGCTCTGAAAGCTGCAATTCATGCAATTGAGGTGAGATACCATCTTTGTTCTGTCATATGGTTGCATATGTTGACATTTTGTTTGAGTTATACTAGCCATTCTTGCTAAAGCTTGCTTAGTGGTTTAATGCCTCAAAAAGATAAATTGCTATAAGGACATCAGGACTAGTGCCTGGTAAGTAAATACAGAAAGGAATTCATTCACTAATCAAAGGTATCAGGAATGGCACTGATACTAGGAGTTGACTTCATTGAAGATTCTACTTTTAGTATATGCTGTTATGATATGAATCTTGTAGTATGATAGTATTTCCTCTTTTTGGATGGGAATTTGTCGTCACTTTTTCTTCTCCTGTCCGTTTTATGTGCAGTCTTCAATGCCTGAAGGTGCATTGGTTGGTGCTTGGACTAAGTCCGCTCATAGGCTATGGGTGAAACGGCTAAGACGCACCTCCTCTTTGACAGAGCTTTGCCAGGTTTTACCTTGTTAAGATTGTTCCTCCTCTCCACATAGTTGCAGTTAAGTGATGATTAGTAGATTTGACTATGTTTCATGATTCCCAGCAGGTTCTCGCTGACTTTGTTGGTGCTATTAATGTGGATTGGTGGCATCAATGCGATGTTGTACAAGGTTCACGTGCTATTGTGGAGGAAATGATTGCATTCTTCCCAACTATGCGGCAGACATCAGCTGCAGTTGCCCTCTGGTTGGTTAAATTGGACGCCTTGCTTGCTCCATATTTGGAGAAGAAACAGAAAATCTGCACCAAAGGTATGTTATATCTTGCTGTGTGTTTTTTCATTTTCTGAATTAGATTTGATCTGTCAATTGCATTTTGCCAGTCTGGTCCAAATATCTTTAAAAAGCTCATCTAAAGAAAGCTGGTGGTGGATTGAAATATCATTTTCGTTTTAAATTGTTACTCATAAGTGTTGTACTAGTGGAATTGGCTGACCTTCATGGTTGTGCAAGTCATAAACTGTGTGCCTTGTGTTTTCAGGAAAGGATACACTCAAGCCGTAGACGGATTATATGGAGCAATCTGAATCTTTGGAATAGCGACTACTTTTGCACTCATTGATACCTAGGTCAAGCTTGCAGGTATAAATACATTTTTGGGTAGTTCTGACTACCACTCTAGGGATTATCCATCTTCATGCGCTTTGATATAGAAGTAATTCAGCAGCATATTGTACAGAACAGGGTCAGACTAATACATATCCAAGAGAAGTTTATAATTTTTTTTTGTAGTATGGACTATTTAGGAATCAAGTTTTGCCCCTTGTATATCAGGCTTTATGAGGAATCAAATTTGTCAATAAAGAACCAAATAACAGTTTGTTCTGTATTTTGTTATCTTCATCACCTTACTGGGAAAGGCTCTCAAGCCCAAGAGTGTGGATTTTGAACGTGTAGGAAACAACTTGCCTTAGAGGCCATTTTGGGTGACATGATTATAGAGTAGCAAAGTGAGTCAACAACACAAAACAGATTCATACATCAACTCATAAACAATAATATGGGGCTCCATGTAAGATACAATTTATTGCTCTCTCGAATCTCTAAAATTAACCGGTCGTTACTGAACATTGATCCATGTCTAGTTGAGGATTAATAAGTACGGATTAATAAGTACGCCTCAAGATTAGTCATGGGTTCTTCACAGCCTCGTAGACAGCAGAAAAATCATGGTCCCCCAACCCCATACTTCTCGCCTTCTTGAATGCCTGTTATAGAATGTAAAATGTTCCGTCATTTTTTATGTCAAAATAAGTGGTGCATCTGTTCTTATGGAGTTTACCAAAGAATAAATCCTTTTACAATGAACTCGTGTCCAGTTTAGTAACATTTGCCAATTTTCGATACAAGCAAATCTTGAAATCTAGCAACCCATCCTAATTGAATTACATAACTCAATTTAAATTCAATTTATGCCTCTGCTTATAAATGGATTTTCAGAACCTGGAGACTTGTTTCGTTTCTAACACTTCCAGAGGCGCATTTATTGGTAAATCTTCTGATGCAAAAGCAATCCTAACCAACTAACTAAACTAATACATAGTAGAAAGTGAAGATTTAAGTCTAAGTAGCCTGCTCCTGTTTCAGAAAATGATTTACCCATTGGAAATCCTCTTTTGCATTTGATTTTAGCTCTTATTAATTGACATGCCACAAACTCCAGAATGTTAAAGTTGGAGAGAAAGTGATTATAAAAGAATGGAACCTCATTGGCTGCAGCTGCAACAGGCATTGCTACCGCATTTTCATCCCCAAGGGCAAGAGCCAACCTCATATCCTTCTGCTGATGCTTCAGAGGAAATGCCGGAGAGTGGTTTCCATTTATCATAGCAGGTCCTTTGCCCTTAAACATAGGATTAGCGATTGCCCCCAAATCCTGACATAGATTAATTCACGAGTAGTCAGATTCTATAGTACCAGAAGTTAAACCGCATAATCCTCCGTTGCTTGCTCACCAGCACATCAAGAGGGGTGTGGGGGTTCAATCCACTTTTGCCGGCCAATACAAGCCCCTCAGAAAATGCATTCATCATACTGTGAATAGGAAACAGGTAAGAGTAACCAACATTTATTGGGTAAGGTCATTCTTATCCAGTTCTTGAATAAGAAATTTCACTTCCTGGAATTACAAAGCTAATTTCCGTACAAAACGCAATTTTACCTGCCCATTATCATGTTGACAACAAGTTTCATCTTTGCTCCATTTCCAATCTGCCCCAAGAAGAAAGACTTCTTCCCCATAACGTCAAAAGCCGGAATTGATTTCTCATACAAACTCTGCATCAAGGAAACATGACGTTCATAAAATCTATATTTGGACCCATGCATGTTAATTATACAGATAATTTAAAATGACTTGGAGTTTCCAGATTGTACTATATAAGAGATCAAAACGAAAGTTTCAACTTATGTACACAAATACAGGCATTCATTTAATGAATCGGAAATAATCATCCCATAATTCAACTCAATGCCCATGCACAGTTAGATACTTGGGTAGTTTATAATCCCTTTGATATCTGAATATGTAACTCATTTATAAGTACCAAAATAGCATGCCAGATTATGTACCAAAACCCTTGTAAGAAAAGACACTGGGGTTGTTACTGGGCTTATAACTTACCTCCTCCCCAGCAGCAAGGATAACTAATTGACCATCTTCCGCAGGCTTTTTGCTACCTGAAACGGGAGCTTCAAGGAAGTGACCGCCTTTTGATGTGATTCCCTGTGGAGATAAGATGCGAGCCTTAGCAATTATATAGACATTCCGACCCAGATCAATTAAATTACAAAATAAATCATCTTAATGTTGCAGAGGGCCCTAATCGGTAATGTACAGACGTACAGCAAATAACTTGTCCAACAATTATTATGAGGGTTAATGATCTTCAACCCTGCTCTATTTCATTTAACAGCAACAACACATCCCACAAGGCTTTAACCCAAGACCCTGCTTAAAGAAGCCAAGCGCTTAATAGCTTGACCCAACAGTACAAGGTTTATGGTTGTGGATCTCAAATAGTGAACAATGATAATACTGTCCTAGTTAAAACTTTAGAACAAAGAAACCTGTATCCTAAATAATATTTTCTTCACCGAATCACTAAAATTATAATGAACAAGGATCAAAAAGATGCTAAGTTTTATTTTCTAGGGTGAGGTTTCTGAAAACTTAAAAGCATTGAAGTTACTAGATAACTGATTGCCTGATTGGAAAGTAGAAGATATGTTAACCCATGGTAGCGATAGGAAATGGGGAAGAAGACTAGTGTTGACGTGAAATATGCACCTGGCTAATCTTTGTAGAAGTTTCAGGATCCACCGTGGACATATCAATGTACCCTTTCCCGCTGCATATTTGCTCAAGAACCCCATCTTTGTCAAAAACAACCTAAGAAATCATCAAAGCATCAGCAATCACTGAGTTCAATAACGAAAACGGAGCATAAGAGCAAAAGAGATAGCAACCGAAAGGGCAGCAGCAGGATCAGCCAACATTGCGATTGTAATGCTGCACTTGTTCACTACAGCAGCAGGGGTTTCACCAACAGAGGCACCGTGCTTGACGAATTCATCACACTGCAGTTAAAAAATTGCAAAGCATCATCATCAGAAATCTATTCACATATAGACTATATTGTACAAGTTTGATTAAAAAACCAAATTAAAAGCAATATTCTCTACTGAGATCGTCCTCTAATCAGACACCAAATCATCAAACTATAGAGTCCACAAATGAGACTGCAAATATAAATCATACAGCTCACAGTGATTATCACATCTTCACCTCCGTGGTCCTCAACCACATACCTTTTTGTTCCATTTTGGAGTCACTAATCGCAACCATGAACTATTAAAATAAAAACCTTAAAGCAGCATCCGAATTTGAGAAAGCACATACACATGTAAATGGGCAAGTAGAAAGGAAGAAGCAGCAACTAAAAAAGCGAATCGATGAAGCATGGAAGGTACCTTAGAGAGTGTTCTGTTCCAGACGGTGACCTTGAAGCCGCTACGAATGAGATTCATGGCCATCCCCTTCCCCATTATTCCCAATCCCAGAAACCCTACCTCCATCTCTTCTTCGTCTTCTTCCTTTCACTTCTCACTGAGTTGCTCTACCTTCTCCACAACCTCTTCAATAATTAAATAAATAAATACGGTATGGCATTCCATTCATTTTTTATGGATGAAAAAGAAACATATCTCTATTCAATAATATTAACTAAATATGGCCTCAAATTTTGCGTTACTGTCTCATTACTAACTTTTTTTTGTATTTTGAACTGTATTTCCTGAACGAATAGTTGTGCGCCACGTCAATACAAACAGGCTGTTTATCTACCTCCACTGTCCCGGGACTGAGAGGACTGATGAGTCATCAAAGATGACCAATGGGTGTCCTACACGTACCCATGTTATGCTTTGTTGTTTTTTTTTTGAAAAACATAGCAACTAATATTAAGAAGAATTCTTCGAAAAAAAGATATTAAGAAGAAAGATCGAGTTTTACAATATAAATAATTGAGTTAGAAACAATCGAACATTATACTTCTGCCGTTGAACTAACAAAAACTAACTAAGTTAAGCTACTGACAACATTTAGGGATAAGATGGACCACCACATATCTAGAGACGGTAAAAAGGACCAAATATTTTCGATATTGGGACATTCTAAAGCATCAAATGGCCGATCAAAGACGATCGAAACCACTTTTGAGATATCCGATTTCACCTCTACAACACTTGTCAATCCTTCGCCACACACCACTCCAAATCCTCTCTCAAAGCCAAGCACTCAGCAATATGAGAGGAGAATCCCCCTGCATGGCAGCCTATCGCACTAAAGACATCCCCAACATGATTTCTAAGAGCATGTGCAGCGCCGGGGGTTGAGA
>JAYMSV010001891.1:0-11939 GCA_036897745.1 Erodium moschatum | reverse complement strand
TGGTCCCCTTATGTATACACTTTTGCATGCTACTTTCGACTTTTTGCAAAAAAAAAAAAAACCTGTTAGTAGATTTACATATGGGAAAATAGTTGAGGGGTGTCATTTGCAATAGTTCAATGATAGTATCTGCAAAACGCGTGTAGTTCACCGCAAATTTTTGCAATTACCACTCGAACTGATTGAAACTATTTCACACTCTAATGCAACCTTCTCGAGGAAAACCATTTCACACATGGATGAAATTGTCTCAATGGAAACCATTTCATTGAAAAGTATAATGTGACTGTGTTTTTGCAAAAATGAAAAAACTGACAGGGTCAATACGATTTAAAGGATACCGTTGTTTTGTGTGAATAAATGAGTGTGTTTAAATAAATGAATGACCTTTACCATTAGTTTGTGTTAATAAAGGTGGGAAGAGGGTGTGTTATTGAGGTTTACCCCTTGGATCAATCATCAATACCTACAAAACATATCTGAATTTAAAGTACCTGCATCATTTACTGTATGAAGGTCTTTCCAATACCATTCTTCAGACGCGACTTATATAGGTTGTTTTGGGTTTGATTGTTGCATTTCTTTTGTTCAGATCTTTGCTATTCTGCTACCGATCTTGGGTTTGGGAGCTTTTCTCTGGTGGGCAGGACGAGACATGGTTCAAGGCACTGTGAGTTTCCTTTGGCTTTCCTTCGTTAATTTTTGCCTACATTATCTTGCAAAGTTATCTACCTTAATTGCGATTACATTTTTGGGTAAGTTCACCAACACATCCTCGGCGGCCTTTGACTTTTAAAAACACATTGTATAGAGTTATCAGCAACACACTTGTCACCTTTCGTTATTATAAAAAAAACACACAGATTCTGTTAATTCCGTTCCAAAAAAACCACCAATATATGAGAAAGGTGGCACTGTGTTCCTGATAAGCCATCCCCTATTCAGTGAGGTGTTTTCAGAACAAACTCTCGGAATCCGTTGGTTGTTGTATTTATGAGAAATGTGACAGTGTGTTACTAATAAGTCACCACTATAAGCGGCGTTTTTAAAAAAAATCAAAGGTCGTAGTGTAAATAATGTTTTCCCTACATTTTTCATGTGTGCCAAAAGTCAAACTTCACTATCGTGTGTGTGGGTGATTCATAACCGCAGTCATTTGCAATTAAACCTATTAATAAGTATGGATACATACGCGTTTCCATTCATCGATTGTCCTGACATTGTCTCACATCCAAATAGTTGCTTCTTTCTTTATCGGGATAATTGCAAAAAAAGTGTCATGAAGTATTCACTTTTTGCAACTTATAGTCTATCTTCTTTGATAATTGCAAAAAGTGACCTGAACTTCTCCTTTTGTTGCACTTTATATAAATTTGTGTTCAAACGGTGATTTTACCCTTGAAAATTTAAATTTAAAAACTAATAATTAAAGAACAAAAAAAATCCAAAATTTCATATCCTTTACACTTCCTAATCTTTGTACGGTACAAAGAGGACGAAAATTTGGATTTTTTTTTTGTTTTTTACTTACTACTTTTTAAATCTAACTTGTAAGGGTCAATTTTTATACGAATTGCATCAAGGAGACAAGTTCATGATAGTCTATAAGTTGCAAAAAATGAATACCTATCTGTACTTTTTACAAGTATCCCTTTTTTTAATTTGTTGTGACATGAAACCGTGGAGTTGGGAACTAGTTTTATTCGGGCATTTTGAGAGTATGAAACAGAATGTCATTCATGCTATGTTATTCTTTCCCTTCTGTAACTGGTTTTCCTGTGCGCTTTTCTGATATATTTGCAGTGCCCGAACTGTGGTAACGAGTTTCAGATTCTCAAGTAAGAGCGACTAAAACTCGTAATTCTGAATCGATTTATGCTACAACACTTTGGTTTATGCTACAAGGTGATATGATTTCTTGCAGATCTACTCTGAACGATGAAGTGCAGCTATGCCCTTACTGCACCCAACCCTTTTCAGGTAAAAGCCAAGTTTAATACATTTGTAATAATTGCTTGATAGAGGAGGCAATTGTTCGATTTTTCAAGCCATACTTCGGTTAATTATGATTATTACAAAAAAGTCAGGGATAATTGCAAAAGTACCCTGTGGTATTCACTTTTTGCAACTTGTAGTCCTCTTTTATGATAAATGCAATAAGTGTCCTGAATGTGTCTTTTTGTTGCACCTTGTATAAATTTGTTTCAAAATGACGATTTTACCCTTGGAAATTTTAAAAATAATAATTAAAGAACAAAAAATATAATTTTTCATATCCCTTAAATTTCTTACTCTTTTGTATCGCACAAAGAGTAAGAAATTACAAAGAGAAGGAATGGTATGAAAATTTTGCATTTTTTGTTTTTCATTTATTATTTTAAAAATCTAAATTGTAAGGGTAAGATTGTCATTTTTATACAAATTGCAACAAGTAGACAAGTTCAAGGTACTCTTTTTGTAATTATCAAACAAAATGGCTACAAGTTGCAAAAAAATGAATACATCCGGGTACTTTTGGTAATTATTCCAATAAGTTATTATGTATATGACTAATGTGTTTTGGTGATATTCTGCTTGAATCCAGTGGAGAACGACCGTTTCGTGAGAGACCCCGTGATGTTCTCGAATGAATCTCCATTCGGAGACATATTTAACGGCTTCTCTCCCCCTTCGAAGAAAGGTTTGCTCGCATTTTTCTTCTAAAACCTTCCCCATATCTACATTTCACAATTGTAATACACGTAATATCTCGTGAATTTCAAAATGTTCCGTATACATACACCTATTCACACAAGTCTTTGAGGTCAGAGGTTCGAATCTCAGTAAGAACATCTGTTTGGGAGCATATGTGGGTGAAGGTTAATTTAGACTATGCTAGATTAGGATTTTCCCACCTTCTTGCTGACAAAAAGAACATATTGTCAGCTTAAGGTTATACTCGAATCCTTAACAAGTTACCACGTTTCGTGCAGGAACGAAATCTTCTGGAGGAGTCGTTGATGTTGAGGCAGAAGTAAGAGACGCCGACTAAGGCCTCAATGCCAAGGCAATGAACCACACATCAACAAGCATTACAGTTCTATCAAATCGACTTGGCACATAATTCAAATTCCGATTTCTTTCCTCCACGAATCCAAATCCCTGCGCTCTCGAGGAAAATTTTAATGGGATGTATATTAGATACTCCCCTTATGATTCAAGGCAGCCGATAAAAATGTAATGGCTCGACTCGCTTATAGTCCTACAGAACACTGAGTTTTGATGCTGATTTGTGTCCCTTTTTTCTGTATAGAATGTTTGTCTTTCCATGCATATTGTTCATTCCAATGTTGGAATACAGAAGTAGATTTTGTGACAATGTTTATTCTTCTAAATCGAGTCTTGAGAAGTTAATTCAAACACGAGCATCTACAGTTGAGCGTCTCATGTGGACGATTCCTACAAAGAGTCGCCTGGCGCATGTTGGTTGTAGTCGTATAGAGCGACTAGGCCAATGACGCTCCCATTTTCGTCTCATTGCGGCCGTTCCTGGGACTAGGCCACTCGTTTCCCGTGTCCTTCTCAAACTCGTCTCTTCACCTAACTACGCGTTGTATTTCCTAAAAGCGACTTTTCAAAAACTTACAAAAAATGATGAAATCCGGAAGGTCAGTTTAGTTAGGGCGTGTAAATTTTACGATATTTTCTGTAAATTTTTAAGAAAGTTGACGTTTAGACATGCAACGAGAAGTTAAAAAAAGTAAATTGGGTTATTTCTTATGATCAAAATAGTGATAACGATGCTAAATTTGTGAAGCAGGTGTTTTCTATTCTTCTAATTTTTTGGACAATTGTTCGATACAACATCTAATTTCGTGGTCCTCCCACGTGCCAATCCAAAAACGGTCTCGCACGTGCCAATCTTTCTCTCTCCTCCCTCTTCCTTTTTATGGTTTTCATTTCCGTTTTGGCGGTCACATATTAATAAGATAAAATAAAAACAAAGAAAAGAGAGAGAAGGAGAGGAGACAGAGATCGCTTCCTTCCTCGCCTCTGTTCTTCCTTCTTCCCTCGATTCTCGTTTCGGGTTCTGTTTTCGAATTCACCATGAACGAAAAGGCCAACGTCACCAAGGAGCTCAATGATAAGCACAAAAGGGTATTTCAATCTTCATTACTCTCTCATTTGCCTCTGTTTTTTCGGATAAATCTCATATTTTTTGTTCGTTCATTCCTAATAATTGTCTCCGAAAACAGCATTTTCATGGGATTTGATGGATTTGATGAAATGGGTTTGGGTGAATTTGATTTGTTTCTGATGGGCGTTGAATATTTGTATCCGTTTCTCAGTGGGATTGATGAATTTGTTATTGGATTGAGTCTTATCTGATGCTATATATGTTGATTTGTTCGATAAGAGATGTTCGATTCTTGAGTTTGAGGTCATGGAGTGCATATCAGGGTAAAATGAACAGCATTGGTTTCTGGGTGCATTGCACTTAACTACCTTTTTGAATTGCTCACAAACACATGGCCCCAAGTAAATTAAAATTAAATGATGGGAATGAGTAATTTTGGGATATTATAAAATTTTAATCTCATCTGACGATTTTGTTTTTGAAATTTTGATGCTTCGGTCTGTTTTGTTTGACTGTGACTCGTGGAAATTCATAAGGGTAGTAATGTGCAATTAGCCTTTGATCATTTACAGAACGGGATTGTAGGTGATTTTTAGATTTAGATTGTTGCATACTTGTTAGAGGGGTTGTTTCACCGACGTCTTCACACCATGAAGTCGGTTTCGTCATTAGTAGAATTGCATTGTAGGGAATAGCTGTTGGAGATTTAAATCGAGTATTCCTTATGTGCGTGTGTTTTGGCCAAGTTATTAGCAAATGTATCAAATGGAATGCCACTAATCGGAAATTGTTAATGTCTAATATGTGCAGATATTGGAAGGACTTCTCAAATTGCCAAATAATAGAGAGTGTGCCGACTGTAAAAGCAAGTATGTTTTGAGGAAATATAGAATGCTCTAAACCTCATCTATGAAAATCTTTGTTTTTTTCTTTTGACCAAACTCGACCAATATTGATCCATCCATTTCATACGTCTGGTTCTGTCTACAAGTTACTAATATTGATTTCGTTTCTATGCAGAGGTCCAAGATGGGCTAGTGTGAATTTAGGTATTTTTATCTGCATGCAATGTTCTGGGATCCACAGAAGTCTCGGAGTACACATATCAAAGGTAAAATGTAGTGCTACGAATAAACGATTTGATTATAATCGAAAATCGAATTGAAGTCAAATCTAAGTAAATGAACGATTTGATTATCTTGATTATTCGATTAGTTTTGTAACTTTTGTTCAATTTTGATTATTAAAATTATATAATAAACTAACTGAAATATACAATATCCATTTTAAATTTACTAATACGTATGTGCATATACATATGCACACATTTATAGTTAACTAATTGTATGTACTTTTAATATAAATGTTTTATCTTGACCCATCTATATTGTAAGGGTTAAGTTCAAATACAAATACCTCCTTAAAATATGAACACATGATAATTACGAGCACATTATATGGTAATTGCATAAAACCAAAAGAAAAACAGATTTTTAATCACACAAGATGATAATTCTAATTTTGTAAACATCATTACGTTTTTTGTAATTATCATGTGTCATACTTGTAATTATCATATAGAATACACGTAATTATCATTGTTCGTATTTGTATTGTAAAGGGTATTTGTATTTGATCCTCCCGTATTTTAAGGGTTAATTGTCAAAAACTAGAGTAAAGTTTTGTCCACAAACGGAAGCATGCCTAACGTTTTGTCCACGCTTTGTGGGTGCACTGAAGTTTTGTCCACGACTTTTTTAGTTTAAACGTAACAGGGATGTTCAGAATGATGGTCTGGCAGTGCTTCCCGGATTCAATAGATTTGTGGGCAATACATAATGCACCCACAAAGCGTGGACAAAAGTTTTTGCATGCTTATGTTTATGGACAGAACTTTATTGTAGTTTTTGACAATTAACCCGTTTTTTAATATATGACAATACGTAATCTTTTGCATGAGTTACGTAAATTTTATAACATGCCTATATAGAATTTTGGTAAAAGAAGTGTTGTATTCGACAACTCGATTAGTACACTAAAAAAAATCGAATCATCTACTGTACACTCTGATAATAAAAAAAATAGATCGCTTATAAAAGTCGATACTTATCGATTGACTAGTTGTTCGCACATCCAAAATGACATGATGATGCTTCTTCTAGGTTCGGTCTGCTACCCTGGATACATGGCTTCCAGAGCAGGTTGCATTTATCAAATGTAAGTTTGCATACTCATGAGCTATGACCCATTCTAATTTATATCGGTTCATTTGAATATCCCGTATTTACATATCGTTTCCATTTGTATGCAGCAATGGGAAATGCGAAGTCGAATGAATACTGGGAAGCAGAATTGGCACCAAACTACGATAGAGTTGGGAGAATTGGGATCGAGAATTTCATACGAGCAAAGTACGTGTTCCAAGTGTTAGCTTAAGTAGAAATTATGTGCTCTCCTATCCTTTGTTTATGCATATAGTTAAAAGGGATAATTGCAAAAAAAATACCTTAGGTGTTCGCTTTTTGCTGCTTGTAGCCCTTTTCTTTGATAATTGCAAAAAGTGTCCTGGACTTGTCCTTTTGTTGTATTTTGTATAATTTTGTTTCAAAATGACGATTTAACCCTTGAAATAATAATTAAAGAACAAACAATCCAAATTTTCATTTTCCTTTAAAAAATTACTCTTTGTATGGTACAAAGAGGAAGAAAATAAGGGATATGAATAGTTGGATTATTTATTTATTATTTTTAAGGGTAAAATCGCCATTTTTATACAAAGCAACAAAAAGATAAGTTCGGCGTTCTTTTTCATAACTATCAAAAAGGGGGGCTACAAGTTGCAAAATATGAATACCTCAGGGTTCCTTTTTGCAATTATCCCTGGTTATAATCAATGGGTCACATTCCCTTCTTTGTATAGGTATGAAGAGAAGAGATGGACTCCTAGGGATGGAAAGAGAAGACCGACTTCTAGTGGCCGGGAAGAAAAAGCGGCAGATCATCTGGAGAAACCCGCGGATAGAACCGGGCGTGGATACTCTAGCGATTCTGGAAATTCACGTGATCAAAGGAAGACGGTTCCTAAATCCAGAGACAATGTCGCTACATATAAAACTAGTCTTCCTGCTCCACAGGTATGCCTAATTGTTTTCGTAGTTGAATGCACGGAGAAGGAGAAAATGAAGGGAGGTGAAAAATCTGGATTTTTTACCTTTTACTTTTTAGGGCTAACTCTAAATACGCACCCTTGAACAATCACTTGTGCTCACCTTTTTTTCCGAAAACGCACCTACATAGTCACCTTTTTAGCATAAAACAACGACTTCCATTAAATAGTACTGACGTCGTCACCTTTACTTTCAGGGGGTGTTTGTGGGAATGTTTTTGACATTAAAGAAAGGTTACAGTTAGTTTTGCTCAAAATAGACGGTGTCAAGTACTATTTAACGGAAGTGGTTGTTTTCTGCTGAAAAAAGTGACCGTTAGGTGCATTATAAAAAAGAAAATAAAAAGTGAGCTCAACACATTTCTGCTAAAATAAAGGTCAAAATATGATGTGTATTTGGGGTTTGCCCTACTTTTTAACTTAAAATCTCAAGGGTAAAATCGTCACTTGAAACAGGTAGATACAAAGTGCAACGGAAGTACAAAGCATTTTTTTCCATAAAAAGTAGTCAGGATCTGCAAAAAAGTGAATAGTACACGATACATTTTACAATTATCCTTAGAAGTAAAAGTGCAATAGATGACTTGCTATGTAGATATAGGTTTACAGCTTTAATCTTCAGATGCATGACCATTTTCTTGTACAACCAGGCCACTCGGGTTTCAAAGCCTCAGCAGGCCGTTCAGAGCACCAAAACGGTAACCGAAGTACCGAAGCAGGACGCTCCAAAAGTTGAAGTTAAAACTGATCTTTTCGACATGTTGTCAATGGATGATCCGAGAGGAAATGGAAAGGACTCAAAGGAGAAGGACTCTACTGATGACAATGATGATTGGGCAGCTTTTCAGAGTACATCATCTATTTCTCCTCAATGATGGTTCTTTATTCGTTTATAGGGGTAACTAACTGTAAAGGTCATTCGTTCACAAAAACACACCGGCACACTACCTTTATTATCAATAAACAATGACTTCTGTTAAATCTAACGGTTTCCGTCAACTTTTTGGAAAAACTAGCTTGTCACCTTTGTTTTCAGGGGGTAGTTTTTTTGGAAAAACTCTGCGAATGTGACTGTTAGTTTTTGCAAAAACTGACGGAAACCGTATGATTTAACGGAAGTCATTGTTTGTTGATGATAAAGGTAGTGTGACTGTGTTTTGGTGAACGAGTGACCTTCATGGTTAGTTTCTGCTAAAAGCGTATTTGGGGTTTTCCCTTGTTTATATTCGCTTCCTTTAACTGGTAAGAGATGTTTGTGTTTCCATATTCAGCTGCCGGAGGCTCATCAACAGCAGCTGAGGAAAATGTCCAGGCAAAACCAATGCGGAGCTGTTCCCTTTCTTCTTCCGGGATTGATGATTTATTTGCAGATCCATCTTGGGTAACACCTCCAGACTCGGATAAGCCCAAAAAAGATCCACAGATTCCTTCGGGGGCTGAGACAAAACCTAATACAGTTGCAGAGAAGCCTCAGAAAGATGTGAAAAATGACATTATGAACCTTTTTGAGAAGGTATGAGCTCTAAATTCCATTTCTTGATCATTAAGTTTCATGGATTGGTTATGGCTCACATGGTAAATGTTCATGTCTATGAACACGCTTGTCACCTCTTCCCTGTAACCTCCGGTCTATATGCATATGTTTATGAGTCCTTGTTATAGACCCGGATTTGGATCTTGTTATGAGGCTGGTTCGAGTATTCGATGAACAAGAGAACTCTCATATCTCTTTTAATTGTGGAGTTCGACCCGATATAAGTAGTCTATTTTACTGTGTTTTCATCTACTCGTTCCTGTTCATGTTTTGCAGTCCAATGAGGTGTCTCCATATGCAATGCATCAACAGCAACAACAGGCAATTCTTGCACAACAACAGTCCCTTCTCTTGGCAGCAGCTAAATGTGCAAACGCCGATCCACATGTTCAGCAACAGCAACTGGCAATGCTGGCACAACAACAGTCCAATTTGATGGCGGCTGCAGCTAAATCTTCCGGCAATGATACGCCTGAGGATTCAGGCAACTCCGCTTCATATCCAACGTCAGGGTAAATATTAAAAAAATTCACTGTTTCAAAGCTTCCGATCAAATAGTTTTTTGTTTACATAGAATCGACTCTTCACAGTGGTACTCTCGGTTTCTGTTATAGGTACTTCACAATGGGACAAGCTAACCCGATAAATGGAGCGAGCAAACTCGAAACGGCAGCTAGTGCTCCATCTGCATCATCAACACAATCTGCAAAAGATTACGATTTCTCCTTCTTGACTGAAGGGATGATGTCCAAACGCTGAGGTGATCTTGAATGGGATTTGTTATACATAGGGGTAATTGCAAAAAAGTACACTGAGTATTGACTTTCTGCCCGTTGTAGCCCTCTACTATGCCTTTAACTTGTCTTTTTATTGCACTCAGAGTAAATTTGTTTGAAAGTGACGATTTTACCCTTGAAACCAAAATCTAGAAATAATAAGAAAAACAAAATTTTCACCTTGCTTAATTTTCTTCCTCTTTGTACAATACAGTACAAAGAGGGTAAAATTAAGAAGATGAAAATTCTAGATTTGTTGTTTTCTAATCATTATTTTTAAATTTAATTTTCAAGGGTACAATTGTCATTTTAAACACATTTATACATTGCAAGAAGAAAGACAAGTTGAAGACAATTTTTGTAATTATCATAGAATGGGGCTATAACTTACAAAAAAAAAGTTAAAATCTCATAGTATGTTTTAGCAATTATCTCTACATATATGTATATGTGTTCTTGAGGAGTTGTAAGTTTGTAAAGTGATTTGATGTATGGCTGGTGATGGGTGCATAATATGATGAACAAGACATGTTTTGGAGTTGCAAAGATGGGTTAGGTTGATTCAAACAATTGTATCTTCTTTGCCATCTTTGGCCAGATTTGAGTTTCAATGAATGTCGATTTGTTCATGATGTATGTGATTTCAACTCTTTTTTTCTTGAGTTATCTCTTCGATTCTCTAGTTCTTTTTTCGATTTTGTATCACTCAGAAGTTCGACTCAAGAAGAGTTATTTGGAATGTCCTTCAAAGAAGTATTTTGATCTTTCATCTGATTACCAAAATTTTAATCACTGTTAATAAGAGCATCCAGAGTGGCGATCGCCCCAGCCCCGGTGAATAATCTTGGTCAGTCGAGATAAATTGGGAGCAAGTGGTCGCATGTCCAAGAAGGGAGGATAAAATAGTCTAGACGAATTGGGAACAAGTAACCATGTGTCACGTAGAAAGAAGTCAAGAAGAAGGGATTGGGGGTAAAGAATGGTCAAGAAGAAAGGATTGGGAGTGAAAGAGAGATTTGGTCGGAACGAATTGGTAGAAAGTAACCACGTGTCGTGGAACGAATTGGAAGCAAGTAAAACCACGTGTCGCGTAAAGAGAGCTCAAGAAGAAAGGATTGGGAGAAGAGAACGGTTAAAAGGAGATGATGGGGAGTGAAAAAGAGAATTGGTATGCCGATAGTTTCTTCGTCTTGAAAAGGAGAGAAGATTGCAAGTGAAAGGACTCAATAGTATCGAGACGAATTGGAGCAAGTAGCCACGTTGCCGCGTAGAGGCTAGCCAACAAGAGAGGAAGAAGAAAGAATTGGGAGCGAAATGAAGAATAGGTCAGCTGATAGCTTCTCCGTCTAAAGAAGGGAGAATCTATTAAGAAGTAAAAACGTCATAAAATTACTTTTATTCGTTTAGACGATTCCCATAACGGATGTTCTAAGAACTTTGTCATCTCTCTATTGAATTAATAAACACTCAGATGTGTCTCCAAATCTCAGATTAGCAATGATTATAATAGAGTGACAAATGACTGGCAAAGAAAATGTCCGTTGACTGGTAATGTCGCATGTTACACAAAACAGAGACATACACATGCATGATTTTATTTGTTGCTTAATCCAAAAAAAACAGAGATCAAGAATCTTCGTAACTTAATTAATTATCATTTTGTCAATTTAGATCTATTTGCAAGTATATATAATCAGTATCAGTCTTCTCGGTCAACTCTCGTTACTTTTTAAACTAATGTTAGGCCATCTACAATGACGTCGAATCAATGAATCGATTTGACATTTTTTTGAGGAAAATAATCCAAATACCTTCGATTCAGTCGATTCGACATCCTATTTATCGACGGATTCGAAGACCGTCGAAAGAATCTAAAGTCCGATTCGTGGATGGACTCATATTACTCATATCAAATGTTCTGTGATGCAATGACTTCGAGCATGATAGTCAGGTCGGATTGATCTTCGCGTAAGAACTATCATTTCTATTCCATCAGACAATTCTTCAATGTCAATACATGCAGTCAAGACGCCCTAGTATCCTGAAAAAGCTATGTGCTACATTGACACGTAATAAGTGACTAACCTTTTATCGTTCAACATTCGTAGATAAGTTGGGACAAGTTCATATTTATTTACTTTGTATTAGTGATACAATGAAGTCAGTCGACCGAAAATAATCAAACGTCGTCTAAATGGAGAATCTTTGTCTAGACTATGTCGTCGATATAAAAACGCAATCGTCCATCCCGTTCACCCACCCACCATTGAAGATGCTCTTTTCATCAAAGTACCTTTACCACCACGTGTTGCTCCGTCACCAATCTCTCGGACCCACCAACTCTTC
>JAYMSV010001890.1:0-11940 GCA_036897745.1 Erodium moschatum | reverse complement strand
CCGAGGGTGAAAGTGAGGAGGCTAAGAAGGGAATGTTTGTCAAGGGCTACACCTACTGAGTTCCAGCTTTTGTTCCATTTCTGTCTTTCCCCTTATATTTGTATTAATGGATTTTGAGAGATACTATTGTTGGATGAGCTTTTAAGTTAATTTTGCTCCCTTATCCTGAAACTAGATAGCTTGAATAAGAAGTGAATGAGAATGAACTCTTCATCCCCTAATCCAGGAAAAAATATGGGTTAATGAATTGAGTAGCATGTATATTTTTACATTTCTTATATATGATACTTGATGGATCCTTTTTGTCATACAGTCCAACTGAAGATTTCATGATTATGGTGACACCAGCTGTTATCTTATGATCATGATTTGTGATTTTGTTTAAGGGGCTGGACATATTTTGTTTTTGAATTTGGCAGTAGAGTTTTAAGGTAATTGTACTTAAGTTCGATAACAATGATTTTGGAGTGTTGAATCAGCAGGATTCTTTCCGGTTTGTTTTAAATTCACTATGCATCTGTGTAAGTTAGATTTTGGTGCAAGTTCATAGCTTTTTAGGGGGAATTGCTGACAAGCGCCCTCATGAATTGGTCACGAACGGGAAACAGTCTTTTGACAGCAAAAGTACTTTGCACTATACTGTGTATTGGACACTATTTGTCGTTAATACAGTGTAGTGCAAAACATGTTTTTTTCTTCTTCAAAATCTGTTTTCCGTTGGTGACCAATTCATGAGGGCACTTTTCAGTAATTCACCCTTTTTAATGTATCTTTTACAGGGTCCTTATTAGGCCACATCCTGCCATTTGGTGTTTGGTTCATGGATTGGCTGCTACCTACCTTGTTTCTCTTACATTTTGCTTTTCCAGGTTAGTTTTCCTCCTGCTAAAGCTAACACTTCCCTTTTGTGTATGTACACATCTGTGCATGCTTTCTCAGCTTATTATAGACTTAATTTCTATCAGTTGGGTTTGTTTGTGATATGATTGGCTTGAATTTTGCATGCCATTGTGAAGTTGTGTGAGTATTGTTTCGTGACAATTTATGAAGTTTCTTCATCCAGACCTTGGTGCTGGTAAGGTTTTTGGGCATCGCGAACTGTTAGCTCGCTTATTTATTGGTTGTGATACTTCCATCGTTACACTTATATCTTGGCATATCCTCCTGCATATTCAAGTTATCAATTATTCATATCATGCAGATCTTCCTGAAAAATCGTATGGAGCCGATCTGCAACTTTATGTGCCTGAAAATCCCGCACGTTACAAAACTTCAAAGTATGCTGGTGGGACAGCATTATTCTTGATATTCTGATATGCAATTGGTTTGGTGACCTCTCTTCGTACATTCTATCTGGCTTTCTTACTGGTATTTATTTTTCTTCTGATCATTAATTTGTTTTTATTCTGTCATGGTTGCTCATTTGTTTTCTCTTTCAGTTCTTCTTAGGCATGCTTGTCTTTGTGAAAGTCTATAAAAGTTCACTGAATACATTCATGTTATGTTTGATATTTATTTGGGATTATAGGCTTATAGCTTTCCACGCACTTCGTCCAGATTATATCAATAATAAATGGTTTTTCATTCACGGATTCCAGCGTTGAAGAGTTTTTTTTTTAAAAAAAATCTCATGTTATAAGGTCATTTAAGGTGTTGTTATAGTATAAAACAAAATTATTTATTTAGGTGTGTGGGTATCATTACCTATTGTCCTTGATGCTTAAATCTCTTTATATACCAGGCCTATATTGCTAGGTAGGCTAAGTGAGGGGTTCTTTGTGGGTTTTTATTTGTATTCTGAGCCAACAAGGTTTGTTGATTTAGGTTATTTATTGGTTTTCTCTGATTTGTGATTCTTTTGTACTTGATATCTCAAATTTCTTGTAATAGGCATTGCCTCAATAATAAGTGTTCATGTGTTCCATTTGGTGATTGTAGCTGACCTCAGTTTGACTCTGCTAATATTGCCATTTTCATGGAATGAATTGCTTATGCAATTTTTACATATACTAATCTTGAAGCTGCAGTGTTAAGTTACGAACTACCTATATTTTCTGATATGACACCTAATAATTATTTTATTTGGAAGTTCAAATTACAAGTTTATAGAATTCGAAGTGTATAAAAGTTGAGTGTTATAGCTATTGAAACCTACTCCAACAATTGATTATTTGTGAAATTTTAATTTGCTGAAACACTATCATGATAATTTTCATTTGGCTGACCTCGAAGGTATTAGGGCTGGAATGCATACGGTGAGGTACTTCGATGAAAGAACATATGAGTGGGTGGGCATATATTCTAGGCAAAGTATGTCTTGACCACCAGCTATTTCTTCATTTTGTTCTGAGTTGTCATTTATAAGTACTTCCTTTGAATTTGCAAGAGAAATTTCAGAAAATGAATGGTATTGCACATTCTTTTGCTATGACGTCTTGAACTGTCTTCAATCTCTTAAAAGGGTGATGCCACTGAGACAAATGCTTGTTGTCTTCTTTGACTATTACAATTTTAAATTTTTAATGATTTTTTTTTTCATAATAGACTTTACTATCATAACATGTTCTTTAATTGAAATTTCAGTTTCGTAGTGACCAACATGTTGTTACTGCTCCATTTTTTGAATTTTATTTGTCAATGCAAAGCCTTGTTTACTTGCAAATGTCTGTAGTCTGTAGTCTTTCGTATACATAAGATGCTGACATGTGATGTTTATTTTGATCTCTTTTGAAGTGGATT
The DNA here is from genome assembly GCA_036897745.1 of Erodium moschatum. Taxonomy (NCBI): domain Eukaryota; kingdom Viridiplantae; phylum Streptophyta; class Magnoliopsida; order Geraniales; family Geraniaceae; genus Erodium; species Erodium moschatum. The sequence goes on along the minus strand of JAYMSV010001890.1, from coordinate 9,201 downwards.
AACTAGTCAGGTTCAAGGATGCAAGAACTCTCATCTTATATTTGGTTTATTGTTTCAGGTTAAACGGACGTTTACACCTGAACATTGGGACAAAGATGAGTGGCACCCATTGCTTGGTCCATGGCGATTTATTCAAGTTCTCAGTCTTTGCACCATCTTCTTAATAGTGGAGCTCAACACATTCTTTCTCAAGTTTCAGAAAACCAGTAAAAAAGGTAGGAGCATTTTGCTGGCTTTCCCTTGCAATTTGCATAGTTGAGCTTCTCATATAAACAAAATCCTATTATTGTCATCTGCCTTAAACACAAGATAGCCCTAATCGTGCTTTTACCATGTAACCACAGTCATATCAGTTCTTATTGTTTTGGTACTAGACCAAGGTAGCATTGTCTGGAGCTGCCCTATTTCCAAAACTGCTTTCTTTTTTTCATAGAATTCATCACTGATTCTGGATGAAACCATGCTGACAAGCTCAGATATTTATGTTGTATTTAAGCAGTATAGTAGGCTCTGTGTACAGGGGGGCAAATTGACATTCTTGAAAATGCTTCATTTTGACGATTTATTATTTGATAGACAATATTTGAAGCAATAAATGGGTACAAAAGACAGAGAACCATTTAATAAGGATTCCTAAGTCTAAGGTTTAATATCTTACAGTTACCAAGAAACTTAAACTGCTTATTTTGTGTATCCACATGATTTTTTTCTTCTTTTATCATTCTGGATTACTGATTATTAGAATCTTCATTTTAGGTGTTCTTGCAAGAGCCAGAGCCAGGATCAGAATGTCTGAAACATCATTGGGTTTGTGGACGATCCTTAGATATTTCCAGTTCCAGTTCCAGTCATCCTCTTCAACCTACTATGACTCCCGTTTTGTCCTTGAATTCAACCTACAAGGTTGTTTTTCTCTTCCATATGGTCCTTCCTCTGACAATCTCTTCATTTGCCTTGGCTCCATTAACTTGAAGAAGATGTGTATACCGCAAGGGTCCCATTTCGAAAGATCCCAAATGTCCTCCATTTTCAAGAAAGTTCGATGCCAGGGGGAACCCATTGAGCTGGTTCATCTGAGTACCTTGGTCTGGTTCACACAGTGATTCGACTACATCTGAACTCCCACATTCTTTTCTATATTCTAGTACAATACCAGCAAGTTGGCGGGACTCCAAAACTTGATCCGGGATGGCCTGTGGGTGCAGTAAGAATAAGAATAGATTAAGAACTAGTTTTTGCCAATGATTCAAGGTTAATTTGATGGCAGTGGTGTGTATATTACCTCAAACATCCATTTCACATACTTGACATTGTTTACATGTTGGTTCATGTCCAAGTCACTCCTCTTCGGCTGCAGATTACAGAGTTACAGTAGTCAGAAATATGGGTCTTTTTGCAAAAACTGCAAAGAGGATTGTTTCTTGCAATGCAAGGCTTTACCTTCAAGGCAGAGATCACATATTTTGCATTGCAGTCCAACTTGGTAATCTTCTCTTGCAACTCATCTTGGATTGCTTTTTTCCCTATAAACCAAGGAGAGATCTCACCTCTCACCTCTTCGGGCATCTTGGAGAGCCGCCTTGTTTTCTCATTCATCATCACCCATGTGCTGTTTCATAGTTCAAGAAGTCTCAGTTCATGTTGCTAACATGGTTTCAATTGAAATTTGGCAAGTCCTGGGGTGTTTATACCTGGTGGCACGAGCAAAAATGTGGCCTGTAGCTTGGCTTCTAATCAGCCAGTCTCGACGCATCCCATTCTTGCCTGATGCTCCAACCCATGTGTCCACTTCCACCACCTCTCCCCTGCACAAAAGCGCATAGAACAAAGGTCAGACCAATTCCCTAGTTCATATCAAAGAGCATGACAATTCCTATGGTACATGTTCTTTTTAGTTTTTTTTTATTGGAAGATTTGTTTGAGGAAACTTGGATGCTTAATCTGTTTGATGCAGCAACTTGAAATACCAGATTGGGTAGTGATCAACTTGAAGTTGCATTCTGGACACAACCCATATGAGATTGTGTTTCATCATCCCATGTGTTGCTCCAAATCCATTGCTGAGAAGTCCGGACATCCACACATGATTCAACGCTGTTTCCTGGATGCAACACTTTGAAAAATCAGCATTCCAAGATCATGCACAAGACAAAGGGATCAGCTTGCTAGAGTTGTACTTGTATGTAATATGTACCTGGAGAAGGTTAAGGATGCTCTCTAAGGTGATGGTTTTGTCAGGACCAACTTCATAGGACCTGATGACAACAGTCTGTCTGTAGCCTACCCCGCCTTCTATGATGAGTCCCTGACGATGGGAATCAACCAGCTGCTTCTTCCTTGGGATGTTCTGGCGGGTTTCCTCCTCTGGAACCTGGTCATTCACTGAAGGTGGGGGTGTGAAGGTGGCCACTCCTACAATTTGGCTGGGTGCCACGAGCTTGGTTCGAAGATTGTTCAGTGAAATGCCGTTGAACTTGACTATGCCGAGCTTTTGCCTGTTGGGTTTGGGCCTGTTTCCGGTCAGAGAGCGAGAACATGTGATGAAGTAGGAGCTCCTGCCCGCTTGATGGGAAAGGGTACTCAGAATTGCCATGTGTTATTTTTTGTTGTTTTTCTGATGTTGATGGGCAAGAGTTTGGAACAGAAGCATGGCCATTTCATGTTTATATAGGTAATGAAGCCGCGGAGGAAGCAAGGGAAAAGAATTGAGCCTACCAAACAGACAATATCCATGGAGAGTGAAATAAGGCCTCAGAAGCCTAGGACTAATCGGCAGACAAAATTAGACACAAGGAGAGCTAGTCCTGGAGAAGCAGACACCTTTTCAAGTGTGAATTGGCAGTATATTTTAGGTACTTAATTGCCCTTCAGTTTTAGGCCGATGAAGCCAAGTTTAGGGTCTTGATGGATGTGGTTGGATTTAGGTTTCTTTCACAACAACAAAGGAAGAGATCTTTTATGACAAAAAAGCTGGAACTCTTTGAATTTCTAGTTTCCTTGGCTCAGAAGATTCTGTGTGTAGCCGTTTATACATTTGTTTTGTTCATCCTAAGCTTTCTATGAAGAGAAAGTGCATTTCCTGATATTTGTAAACTTTTTTGGTTTACACCTCAAAGTAGAAGCTCTGCTAAATCCATCTGCGGCACTAAGAGTAAGAAGCTCATCAGAAGAAACCAAAATAGGCACTCTGATATTAGCATCCCCACATCCAATAGCATTGAAGATGGTGTCAAATAGTCCCTCAGATATTTCTCTTCTTTTTATTTGATTTTTAGATTTTGCTTATCCTAATTTAGTTTCATAATTATTTAATTTCACATGATTTAGCTATTGAGTTTTGCTTTGTCCCAACAATTTTCCAACTTCTGTTTTAATATGTTCTATCAGTCATCTATATTGGTCCAATTTAATCAATAATATTATGGTTTGCTATATATTATTATTTTTCTTCAATGACCAAGTTCATAGACTAAATTGATAGATTATCAGAAAAATACTCTCATTTAGATTCTTATTTTAAAACATGATACCCATAGATAAATTAGTTGGGGTGAGTTTAGATGTCACGAATTTAAATGAAATGAAGAGACAAACTTATAATAATAAATAAACCAAAGCAAGCCATTATTGTAAACAAAAAATTTACATAGGAGTTAGAGCTAAATTGTCACACCAGGACAAGTCAAAGGCAGTAAGTGGTTATTTTATTACATTAAAAGTCCAAGAACACATAAATTCAAGTATGATTAGTGATTCACACATGACTATTGTTTATGTCAATAGAATTGGAGATATACACACTCAAGACAACAAGTATGTTTAACCCAGCCTCGAAATTTAGAATCTGGTATCTTTACAAGGCATTAGATGCACCTTGGTAACTTAACTAGACAAGGAGTGCATTCCAAGTTCTAAGACACTCTTTCTTGCAATAATTAAACAAATCAAACCTTAAATATCCAATCGACTAAGTAGTGTTCAATTTCCGCTCCCTTGGATATTTTGTCATCTGTATATTCATACGTTTGTTCTTTTACTACAAGAGCATATTGTATTGATGAAAATATCTTTAGATATTTTGATACGAGATTTCAGACTATGCAAAACAAATAGATTATATCTTTATTATAGATGACATATGGTGTGCAAAAAAAATGTTACGACTGTATGATAAATTTTTTAAAGAATTGTTGTAATAATATCTTGGTGGTTTCCCCAGCAAGAGTCATGGTAAAACTTGAAGTGGGTATGTCAAAGAGTAATTTTGAGTATGGATGTGAGTCATGTGACCCATTTAATAGTAAATTACAGATTGCATAGAAATCATAAAGAATAACATTTATTACTAAATCCAATATATAAAACACTGAAGTAAGGTCTGCGTATTGCAGACAGTAAAATGACAGCATTTTATTGGAGGCTACGAAAGTTGTCCTGGTTTGCAATGCTGTCTTGTCCAGTGTGAAACAAAGAGTTGCAGCATACATATTATACTTTCATCATGAAGATGAAAAAAATATGTAATATTAACATCATAACCCAAATATATAACAGACCAGGAACATGATCAAGCTTTGTAATGTCACAAGCTCGACATAAGCTTGGGAATCAAGATGAAGAGATATGAGATCCAAACCCTTAACTCGATGATACAGTAAATGCTGAAAGTTGTTTGCATATATACAAACAAACGAATAAGACCATCCCCAAGGTTGCAGGTTTGTAAGTAGCGGAAAAAGGACAAACGTGTAGTTGAAATCAACAATATTGTTTGGTTTTGGTCTCCTCAGACCAAGAGGCATGCGCATGCATAGCTTCCTTCACATCACTAAACCGAAAACATTTCTGGTTGGAAAGAGGGTCGTGCTCGCTACAATTGTCTATGTTACTGCAATAAACATTGCAGCCATACGAGCTGCCTGTGACTTCCCTGCTCCTAATTCATTTGTAACTCTAGTACTACACAAAAAAATAGAGGTTTGAAATGTTACCATATGCAAGTGTAATGGACTATGTATACACTATACAGGAAAGCATCGATCTTAGCATATGGTATTGTATATACAGTGTTGAGACGTCTTTCTAATACTCCATATTCATAGACTTCAACTCAAGAGTGTAGGACATACCATACAGATAGAACTGAAGTTTCAAGCTGAGGGTTGTGGGTAAGAGTCCAGACAGCAAGACAAGCATCTCAAGCAAGTATGACCACCATTCAGTCTGATAAAAAAAATGACCACCATTTGTTTTCCATGACATGCCTCCAGAACGTATAAAATTTCCATGAACTAATATTGTTGAATTGGTCGGTGTATATACTGTACACAACATTCATCTATTCTGAAAACCCAGTAACTTATATTCTACTCAAAAATATGATGTGATCCAATAAAAAGTAAAGAACAATATAAAACACAATTTCCATCCCAATTAACTAAGAGGAAACTATGATTAAAAATCAACCCCACCAATGCGAATAGATGAACTTATAACTTTTCCTCTACTGGATGATGAGGTAAGGAGGGCAATTCAGTATCACCATTGGACTCTTCAGGAGCCGGTGGAGGGGTGTGTTCCCTATCCTCGTTGGAGGGTGGTGGAGGGCTCTGTTCTCCATTCTCATTGTTCTCTGGGTGAAAGTTGATTGGGAATTTGGTTACTCTGGGTTTGTCAGCTAAGATATTTCTTTGGACCTTATCAACCAAAACCTTTGTAGGAGGTTCCTCTCTCAACTGTTCATCAGCATAATCATTGTTCACATAGTATCCCACTCTAAGAAATTCCTGCCCCAGGTAAGAGCATGTCAATAGAAGTACTGTAACACCAATGATATCCTCTTCACGAATCTTTGATGGGTCTGGAGGGTCTGCCTGCCAAGACACAACGCCAAATACTTAGGACACAAACTAAACTTAAGGACTCAATAAAGGCATCAACTATTTACCTGGAAGATGAAGCGATAGTTGCCTACATTGACAGGCCCAACAAGCACACTCTCCAGTAGTTGGTCATAAGTTTCATCTTCAGCAGATCCAACGTAGATAAGCTTCCATTCCAGGTCTGCAATGAAATCAAGGATCAAAAACTTGATTAGGATATTACCTTATGATGATGCTAAGAGACTAATTAAAAAAAAATCTCTCCTCAGTTGGCTGGTAAAACTTTGGTATACCACCTTAATGATTTGTCACCAATAAAGTTACACAGCCAGAGCAATTTAGGGCATCTAGAATGCCAAAAACGACTCTATGAACTATCGAAGAGCACACTTCTAAATTATATTTGTATATTATTGCAAGTTATAAAGATACAAACTGGTTTATTTTTAATTCCCGTAGTACGGTAGTATGGACAGAGAAATGTCCCATAAAAATGTACCTATAAGTCTGCTGCCAATGAAGAAGTGTCCTCTGAATAAGGACTGCAATATCAATATTTTATATTAATTGGCTAACATTACTGAATACTTATCCAACTAAATGCACTTTTAATTGTGTGAATCCAAAAGTTAATAAGGCAAATTTATATTACTTAAGCTTGCAAGTGATCATTATTATCCAGGCTTTGTTTCAACAAGAGCATTCCACTACCAGATCCACCAAACTGGTATATGGGTCTAAACATCGGGTCAAGAATGAGTGAGTTTCATCCATATACATAATTCATTTGAAAACAAGAATCATGGGACTTAATAGGTAGTTAAATAAAATAGCGCCATTTTGAAACCAAAACAGAACCATGCTTATCAAGGATACTCAACCACGACCCATGATGCCAACTAATAAAAAAGGAAATGTTGTGAACAAACTTACATGATACTATAGAGTATTTGGCCAGTGGGAACGTATGAGGTTATGTTTAGTCTTCTAATTTGAACTAATGCACAATGAAAAGTTAATCGATTGGAGCAGTATAGTTTGTGAAGAAGACTTCCAAACCTAAACATCTCAGTCGTTCAGATCGACAACACCAAACACGATACTGTGACTAAATCAGCTACTTCAATGCATCCTAACAAATAGCACCTAAGCAAAGAGAAAATAAAGCATTTTTATCCCTAATTTTAGGTGCAAACCACTGTGCAGCCCTAGTTCCCAATATTAGCACGCTAAAGTCAAATTAAAATCACAACTACCCAAGTTGTCAATTTGGCCAACTAAGACTTAAATTACATGATCTAGCCAATATACCCATGAAGGATTTCACGATTCAATAGATCAGTAACGTCTAAAACCTCAACAAGCGATTCTCATTCATTTGTTTGGTTCGTACGGTGCCTCTACAACCTAGGATCCAAGCAAATAGTAAAAACAAACAAAAAGTCAGTGAAATGTACCGTCTTTGAGAGGAGTCAGGCACTCATAGGAGATTTCGAACTGAAAAGGGTTGAGGAACGCGGCGGGATTGTCCAAAACAGCGACGTTCACGATGTTGACGGCGCTCATTTTTATTTCTGAAGCAAGTTGGACTTGCAGGAGAGGGCCTACTGCGGACAGATCAAGCTTATGCAACGATTGAGTGTCGTGTTTATGGAAGAGCGACGGCCTGATGGATTTGAACGAAGACGAAGACCGGGAACCGAGAAACAGAGGCGGCGAGGATGATATGGTGACTTTGGGAATTTTTTGACAGGAATGAGGTTGGTTAAATGGACACTTGACCGGGAATAGCCGGTAGGGGTGTATCTGTGGAGGGAAAGGAAGATTGCAAATTGGCGGCACATTGGACGAGAACATTTTGAGATTTAAGGTTTCAAATTTAAGAGAGTTGGGGTTTCTCTAAACTAGATTTTTGCATCAAACCAATGTCCTGTTTTAGTCTAAACACTAAAAATCACTTTCAAACCTAATTTTAATGTTTTAATATTAATTTTGAATTTGAATTAAAAGAAAGTGTTCCTTGTGTTTTTTCTCTCCCATCGTCCCACGCAATAAACGGAGTTTTTAGGGTTTTCTTTGTAAAACCGGTGCATCGTCATCCCCTAACCGGGAAATGAGCACCTCTCTGCATCCCCCATCGGTTGTCTCTCCTCTCCCACTCACTCCTAACATCCTCTCACCTCTCCTTAAAGTCTTACCGTTGATCGATGCCCAATCTCCATGCGAGCTGATGAACGAAGGCCTCCTGGCCATTCAAGAACATATAGGGACGGTCTCCCTCGCAAGGGATGAGGAAGAGGTGATTATGGTGCTGACGGGAGCGGTCCCGATGATGGACGACTTGCGGTACCAATATGCGCTTGCGGGCTGCCTCCTCTTTCCAAGCATTTCAAGTTTCAACCCAAACACGCCATGATGGAGAATTTAGGGTCTGGTGGTTTAGCTGCTGACAATCATATCTTCGGATTCTTCTTTTCGTCCAAGGAAACGATGGACGGGATCTGGGGTTGGGAACCATGGACGTTCCATGGCTCTCTTCTTCTCCTCTCCCACTCACTCTTAATCCCGAGACGAGAAGCAAATGGATCCCCTCCCCTCCCTAATACTTCCTTAGGCCCAGAACGACGAGGAACTTAGAGGATTTGGTTCAGGAGAAGGCTCGACGAGACCATGCGATTAAAGCCTAGACGAAGAAACGAGACTTTGGTTTTCTAGAGTTCAGCCTCGCCAAGGGATATGATCCATTGGACGATGTGTCAGGTGGGGAGCTGAAAGCCAACCTTCAACCAATATGGGTCGGGTCCCTCCTACTCTCTTCCACAAGGAGGGATAACCCGGATTGTGCTAACAGTTCAAGTCGACCACCCAATTGAGTCTCTAACTCCTTCTGCTTATTTTTGTGTGCTCGAAAATTCTGTTACGTTGTTATCTATGATGTCAAATAAGTTTTGTTTGGAGGATTACAACGTTGGAACACCGCGTCTCAGTGAGGCCCTTATATTTAAGTAATTGGCCTAAACTATATTAAAGTTTACCCCTTTCAAAAAATATATTAAAATCTTAAGTAATGATAAGTCCATCACAACTCTAAAATTAATAGGATACTATTATCTCTTTTTCCTTTGTATAAGCGTTTCACATTTGAATCTAAAAAATAATGTTGAACAGTTATTTGGGGTTGATTGGACTTGTGCAAAAGTTGATTTCTTCCGTAGGCAGTAAGCACAATGTCATACCAAATCTCATAGATTAGAGCATTGATTTTGATAATTAGGAAACATCTAACTATATAAGTAAATAATTTTTTTTTTTTCTTTCT
>JAYMSV010001889.1:0-11944 GCA_036897745.1 Erodium moschatum | reverse complement strand
CGGGCCTTGACCATTAGAGAGAGGAAGAGCAGTCGCAGGCCTCAAGAGAGGTAGTGCAGGCTTAGGGTCATAGACCGGAGAGGGTTGCCCCATAGGTGTCGAGGGGTCCAAAAAAAATACGTGGCAGAAGTATTCGATTGAGTTGGTTCTCATTGGGAGAGGGAGAGAGAGTTTAGGTTTAGGGTTTACAATACTTTTTTCTTTGTTCTTCTTCAGATTAAATAATCATAAGAAACACTTTCAATATTTTTTTTTTATATATATATATGCTCCTAGAATATTACTATATTTAAATGGAAATTTATGTCATAATCGTTATATTTCTTGATTATATAATCCTATTAATTTTATTTCATTCATCTATAAATTCAAATTCCTTTTACTTTATTTTATCCTTGCATGTTTATGTAATCTATCGTATGCTAGTTACATGATTGTGGCTAACTAACATTTTTTTTTGAAGGTATAGCTAACTAATGCCTCTAAAGAGATGCTAGTGTTTATTTATGAGACACTTCGAAGAGATAAATTATGAGACATTATTAAATGTTGCGTCTCTTAAGTCACTTATCACTACTACTGATAAGTAGCTGAGGACGAATCATATATGTTGTTTAGGAATACATATCCGTCAGCGAAGACCTAGCCAGCGGATGCATGCGTCGGCTAAGATCCATCAGTCATGTCGCGTGGACCAAGAATTTGACCAACGGACCAGAATATCCGTCGGGAGGGACTGCACTTTACTCACAAATTGGATACGTTGGTAAAGTAGTCCACTTTACCCACAGATTGGATCCGTTGAAAAAGTAGTACACTTCACCCTCGGATGAGATCCGTTGGTAAAGTAGTCCACCTTACTCACAGATGGTATCCGTTGGGGAAGTAGTACATCTTACTCACGGATGGTATCCGTTGGTGAAGTACTAAACCTTACCCACAGATGGGATACGTTGGTGAAGTACTAAACATTACCACGAATTATATACGTTGGTGAAGTTCTACACCTTACTCACGGATAGGATCCGTATGACAATTGTTGTCCAGAACAAAAAAAAAAAACATTTTGGAAATGCTGCACCCAATCGTGCATTACACCCTATATTGGGCTCGTACCTGTCATTACAATCCAAATGCTGCATAGAGACATAAACTGTTTCAACACACAATTCATTATTCGTTCTATAGTAGTCCACAACGAATATGGGAAACAATACTAAACAGTTATTAAGCACGGTCAAATAAATAATGTTTGGATGAAAATGTCGAGGAATGACGTTACTACTGGGGGTTAAAGATGGTGATGCTGAAGACGAGTTGCCTGATGAAGGGACGAGAAATTGCTGGAACGTCTACATTGTGAACATCTAATGAAGCTTGGCTTGTTGTGCTGCTTGCACACCAAGCCTTTCCTCCATCTCTTTGCGCAACTCCTCCATCAATCTACGCTGCTCCTCTATTTGTTGCGCGAAATGGCCTTCTGCTCAATAATGCGAATCTTCAACTCTTCTAACTTCTCAGAGGAGCTTACAGGTCTCGCACTGGAGCATTCACCGCCGTGTACATTCTCCCTCAAATTTTAGCTGGTTTTAGTTTTGAGGAAAACTCTTCATTTCTAGAAAAATGAACAGCAAACTACTTGATTTTCTATCAATGAAAAAACTAAAAGTTGATTTTCTAAACTAGTGAGGTTGAATCCGAATTCTACTGTTGTTGCAAACCAAACTTGAGATCGACCTTTCAAATTCTTTTGGATCCAATCAAGTTTGATTTCAATAATTTTACTAGTTATTTATATATATCCTCCATAATTAATATAAACATGGAAAAGTAGCCAAAATAAATAAATAAAACCATTATGGTATAGCTATAGGGGGAGTTTGGTATATATTGCAGCTCTCATCCTCTAGGGCATGGAATGGAAATAAAAAAAAAATAGAACGCAAGAAATTACAAATCTGTTTCTCTCTCTTGATAGCAATAACACCTCTACACCATTAAATGCCATTGCACCCTCTCAATACTCTCTGCAATTACTCCTCTTCTCTCCTCCATCTCTATTCCATTCTCCATCTCCATCTCCATCTCCATCTCAAATGACCCAAAAAAGCCATCTTGTCTAGCTTTCTAGAACCAACACCACCAAGGTTCAAGAACTCCACCGGCTTCTCCATCGGCGACAAGGGTACATATATACACACACTCACACTCACACGTATAGCTATAGCTATAGCTTCTAGGAAGATCTTACTAGAACGTACACCCATATTTTTGTTGCTTTTCTCTCTAGTGATGATCATGTTCTTTGTGTAGTTGGTTGCCCTAGCTCTATACTCTTCTTCTCTTATTTTTTTTTGCTAGTTTTTCGTATAGTAATAAAGGCAGGTAATTCTTATTTTTTTTTGTGATTTGTAATTTCCATGCTTGCTTGTGCAGATACAGCTCACCTTCAAAACACAGAAAAGGAAACGCTGCTCCGCTCTATCTGCTCAAACCATGCCTCAATATCTGCCCACTCCTTTTCTCTGCGTATCTGTGTATTTCTTGGGTTTTGGCACGTAAAAAAAGAGTTTCACCCTTTTTAAATTTTAAACAAACAAAACTAGTGACCCAAAGCACTGGTTTAGTTTGGGTTTCTTTTTTACTTGTAATAATTCAATTAGCTTTTTAAAGTCCACTCAGCTTCACTGAATCTTAAGAGCAAAAAGGAAAAAAATAAAAAAGAAAGAATCTCTAGCATTTACATATATAGTAGTTTCTCTTTCTCTATATATAAAAGAGGAGGAGGAGAGAGGAAAAGAGGAGTTCTAGGGTTTGTAAAATATGCCAGCCGGAATCATGATTCCGGCTAGAAACATGCCGTCGATGATGGCCGGCAGGAACGGGAATGGCGGTGCCGGATTCGGATCTTCTTCCTCTGGATTCTCTCTGACTCAGGTCGGTGTACTCTTTATACATCTACATATTCTAGATCATACCAAAGAATTGATTTTAAAAATATATTTATATTTATTTTAATATCACAAGCAAATTTGTGTTTGGATTCGACTCCCACTTTCATTTTATATACTTGTCTTCGTTTCACTTTTGTCTGAAGGCTATCTATTCGTTAATCACTTTTTTTCTGGATAAACATTAGTGTTTTAGTCTTAAATCTAACATTTTTGATACAAACAAATGAGTCATAAAAAATGTATTTAGATATTTTGTGATCGAAGAACAAAAAGCTACACTTGGGATGAACCAAATCCAAATCGAAAAAAAACCCCAGTAAAGATCTGAGTGTGTCTGATAATATATATGATGTTGCAGCCAAACATGATGGATCATCTAGCCCTAGACACCTCCGACAGTGATCTTGCTGCTCGCATCATGAGGGACGAGAACGAGTCTGGTAGCGACAACCAGGACGGCGCTGCCTCCGGCGATGACCAACCTCCCAATAAGAAGAAGAGATACCATCGCCACACCCAGCACCAGATCCAGGAAATGGAAGCGTATGATTCAATTTCTTCTTTCAACTAATTAGTACGTTCTATAGTATATATACTTAATAAGTAGTTTTAGTTATTTGTTTATCCTATCTTGGTGTGTAGTTTCTTCAAAGAGTGTCCACACCCAGATGACAAGCAGCGCAAGAATCTGAGCCGCGAGCTGGGCTTGGAGCCTTTGCAAGTCAAGTTTTGGTTCCAAAACAAGCGCACCCAAATGAAGGTGACCTAAAATAACGTTTCAATTTATTTCATGTGACATTTTACAACATCTTTGTGTTTACATTTGTTGGTTTGACACGATATATGTTGATTGTTGTTGTAGACCCAACACGAGAGACACGAAAACACACAACTCCGAACAGAGAACGAGAAGCTCCGAGCGGACAACATGCGGTACAGGGAAGCTCTTAGCAATGCTTCATGTCCCAATTGCGGAGGTCCAACGGCCATCGGGGAGATGTCCTTCGATGAACATCAGCTGCGGTTGGAGAATTCCCGTTTACAAGAAGATGTATATCTATCTATCTACCTATAAATGTTGTGTCAACTATATATCAGCTAATTAATAATCGTTATATAAATATGTTTCAGATCGATCGCATGTCTGCTATAGCTGCAAAGTATGTGGGGAAGCCTGTAGGGAGTTTCCCTACTCGTCAGCTAGGCAACTTCGGGGATCAGATGTATGTCCCCGGAGACCTTATGAACATGCCTACCGACGCTGACAAGCCAATGATCATTGAGCTGGCCGTCGCAGCTATGGAGGAACTCATCAGGATGGCCAAGATGAATGACCCTCTGTGGATGATGAGCCTTGATGGCACGACCGCTGTTCTCAACGAAGAGGAGTATGTGAGGACATTTCCTAGGGGAATTGGCCCCAAACCTGCTGGTTTCAAGTGCGAGGCCTCGAGAGAAACTGCTCTTGTCATCATGAACCACATCAGCCTTGTTGAAATTCTTATGGATGTGGGTCAATGGTCTACTGTCTTCGCCGGCATTGTCTCAAAAGCTATGAGGCTTGAGGTCTTATCAACTGGTGTAGCTGGAAACTACAATGGAGCCTTGCAAGTTGTAAGTGCTTTCTGCAAATTAACCTCATATATCCATATCCATATCCTCAATTTGCTAAGTTGTAAATTGTAATTGCAGATGCAAGCAGAGTTCCAAGTTCCTTCACCGCTAGTGCCAACTCGCGAGAGCTACTTCGTGAGGTACTGCAAGCAGCATGGTGATGGGACGTGGGCGATTGTTGATGTTTCTCTGGACAGCTTGCGCCCTAGTCCCGGTATGAGGTGCCGGAGAAGGCCTTCAGGATGTTTAATTCAGGAGATGCCCAACGGGTATTCTAAGGTATATGGTTAATCATGACATTTCAAGATTTTATATATTGAGTCACATAAATTTGTCTTGATTTCTGAATTGTTCTTGAATTAGGTTACTTGGGTTGAGAACGTGGAGGTGGATGATAGGGGAGTTCACACACTATACAAGCAGCTAGTTAGCTCAGGTCACGCGTTCGGGGCAAAGCGTTGGATCGCTACCTTAGACCGACAGTGCGAGAGGCTTGCAAGTGCTATGGCAACAAATATGCCTACTAGTGATATTGGTGGTAATGAAATCAAATCCATATGTAGAAACCCCTACTTCATTCATATATAATCTAGTTGATTTAACTCGCCATGTATTGCGTAATGTTGCAGTGATAACGAATCAGGACGGGAGAAAGAGCATGCTGAAGCTGGCAGAGAGAATGGTGATAAGCTTTTGTGCAGGAGTGAGTGCATCCACTGCTCACACGTGGACAACGCTGTCGGGAACGGGAGCTGATGATCATGTCAGGGTCATGACTAGGAAGAGTGTGGATGACCCCGGAAGGCCTCCTGGTATTGTTCTCAGTGCAGCAACTTCCTTCTGGCTTCCTGTCCCCCCGAACAGAGTTTTTGAGTTCCTCCGCAATGAAAACACAAGAAATGAGGTACCTCGACCGAGTTACTTACAGGACAATGCCGTGCGTGCACATACATAACTAACTCTTTCCATTCTCAATTGGCATTGCAGTGGGATATCCTTTCAAATGGCGGACTTGTTCAAGAAATGGCTCACATTGCCAATGGCCCGGATACAGGCAACTGTGTGTCTCTCCTTAGAGTAAATGTAAGTTCCCTATATATATATAGACTCGATTGATCAATATGTATAATAAGTTCTCAACTAACATGATTTATGTTTATAGAGTGAAAATTCGAGCCAGAGCAACATGCTGATATTGCAAGAGAGCTGCACAGACCCAACAGGCTCTTTAGTTATATATGCTCCAGTTGATATTGTTGCGATGAATGTGGTGCTCAACGGTGGTGATCCGGACTATGTTGCTCTTCTTCCGTCGGGATTCGCCATCCTTCCCGATGGTACTGCTAGTGAACAGCCAGGAGGAGGATCTCTCCTCACTGTTGCATTTCAAATACTGGTTGATTCGGTTCCCACGGCAAAGCTTTCACTAGGCTCTGTGGCAACTGTCAACAATCTCATTAATTGCACGGTCGATAGGATCAAGGCTTCTTTGTCCTGTGACACATCCTAAATGTCTTAATGTACTAGGTAAGATTTGATGTTAACTCAAGTTTTTTCTTGTGTTTGATGACTAATGTAACATGCTTGTGTTGCAGTATTATCAACCCGATCGAGGAAAAGGAAAAGATTAACCGTCATGGGGACGAGTCAAGAGCGCACCTTACATGATCTCTTTTGTTGCTGCAAGGATTAGAGGTTCGGGTATTGACTTCCCTAAGCAAAGTGAAAAGATGTAAAAACTAAAAGTCTCCTTCCACATCGTTGTTGTTGTTGACAGCTGATTATTAGGGTTAGGGTTTCTCTTTTTTTTTTGCATGATTTTGTTGTGTGGTTATAACTCATCAGTACTTGATATTCTGTCCTTTTCCTTGTTTGTAAGTTGCACACCCACCTCTACCTCTTAACATTGGGTTGGGTTCTCTCTCGGTTCCTATTTTTAGAGCCACTGGTTTGATGGCTTTCTTCACTACTGTCTTGCCATTTTTATATTATTTTTTACACATTAATGTTACATAAGAAGATGGTGGATGGTAGGTGGTGATGGGCCCCTCAATTATCATAAGGTCCTTGCCCTTTTGGTGCATGGCTGACTTGAGATTCAACACATTTGGATTTGATCATGAATATGAATGTAGCAATTCAAGGACTCATAAGACTCAAGTTTATAGAGAAATATAATCCAGAGATGGGTCTAAATGGACAAGATGACCATTGTGTATGTCCCGGACTTGTTATCTTAAACCTTCTTTTTCCTGCCCAGCAGCACCACAGATCTCTTGGCAGGGTGCGGTACCAAGCCTCGTAGAGTAGCTAAAACACCGAGTCCCAAGAAAGGGAAGTACATCATTAACAGCTTATCAGATGCTTTGCCTGATCCTACCAGTTCTGCTAATATAACAACCTGAAATCACAATGTAAGATTCAAATCATTCATGTTAATGTCTTGAAAACACTTACTACTTCGGAACCTTACAGAGAAGAGCACTATTTAACAGTCTCTTAAGACTCCACAGTAGTTCAGATGAAATGACTAAAAAATTCTCATAAGAAACAACTTGAAACATATTTCTAGATACTTGGATGTTTAACCAAACCGAGGTTTCATGCTCATATTATCTTACCAACACTTGGGTGCAGAAACCACACAGTATTAACCGTAAATATATATATTCACAAAAGAAAATGAGTGTCATAAGCTAAAACATCCCCGCAATGTAGTATTTTGTCTCTGGGAAACAGAACCGGGTTGATGACATTAACTAAAAGTATAAGCACTGACTACATAAAAGGCTAATTATCAAATAAAATTGGCTTTTTTGTTTCTCAAGTCTATTTAAGTTAATAAATACTAAGCAAAATATGTATCAATATCATATTTTCATTATTTCTAAATTGAGATAAGCTATGAGCAGTTACAATTCTTGGCAAAAAATGGTTCTAAATTCCAATCCAACATATAGCCACCATAGTAATTAGCAGACCCATTTAAGTTCCAAATTTGTACCCTTAGTGCAAAACACTCACATCTGATAGAAATCTAGCCTTTTTCTTCTCTGGTATCAATAATCCTGATGTTCATGATTCTCCATTTGCCATATTAATATAGAGGGAAAACATCATCTACACACCTGCTTTGAACTTTCATTATTAATAACACACCCTAAAGGTCATTCTCTATCAATAACACACTCTTAGTTTTTCGTTATTCATCAAAATCACATGTTTTGTCACATTCTTAAAATATACCTAAACTAACCCTCACCCTCGCCCTCACTCTACATTTATTCGGCCTAAAATTAGAGAAGAATTATAGAATAGAAACGTAGAGAAAATTGAACCATTTCCCTGTAGGTGTGATTCTCTAGTTAATTATGTTCATTATTTGTACGGATGCATATAGCTGTGGGATTGCTCAACTATATAATAAATCAATGAAGGGAGATCAATACAAATTTAAATCAGAATTGAAGTGCAATATATGAAACAACCCTAATCTAAAGTGACTTTCGAAAGCTTGCTATTTAAAATAGTATATATCATTTTTATGAACATGTATGATAAGGTTTACAACTACGAAACTACTTATGGTCTAACCACCAATTTAAACAACTACAAAACTTAACTAACGCTCTTACCAAAGCTATCCTGCAATTCATCCCAGTAAATTACAAGCTACATATAATTGCCAATTCATATAACAAACCCCTATACTAAGCATGAAAATGATGGTTTTAAATAAAAAAGGTGAAAATGTTCAATGGACAACAAGGTTGGATTATGCAGCGTAATGCCATTAGTTTTCTTCCGTGATATTGTGTAGAGTACCTAAAGACGCCTCATAATATGAGTACACAACTAATTAACAGCATCCCTCTCGAGTAGGTTTTCATGCCTTTTTCAAGTTTGTTCAAAGAACTAGATCAAGAAAAGGCGATTTAGTTTTAGATTTGAGAGCCGTGTCTTTTCGCCAGATCATATATGGCATGCCCAAACGGGCATTGCGAGAAGAGGCAAAAGTGATGAAAATCAAAATTAACGGAAATTCGGGTAAGTTAGATATTTAATCTCTAACATTGACGTCATTAGTCAAAATTAACGGAAATTCAGGGTTTTTTGATGAATAACAAAAAGTGAGGATGTGTTATTGATAATGAATGAAGGGTGTGTTATTGAAAAACAAAGTTAAAACATGGTCTGTTAATATGATGCCCCTAATATAGATCCAGCTAAACTCATAATAAATCTAGGAAAATAAGGCACATCGGAGCACATCAAACAAAACAGGACGATCCACAAAATTCGAAAATATGATGACGTAGAGGCCGATTTTGAGGATCTGAAAGAGAACTCAGTTGTAAATCTTACATTCCAACAACGAAGAGAAAAGAAAGGAGGGAATTTATACCATGGAGGAGAAGCAAGAGACGCCATAGATCAAGCAGGTGGTGTTGAACCAGGACTTGCGGGCCCAGACGGCATACAAGTTAACGAGGGCAAGCGGCCATTGGAGGAGGAGCTCGAGCCAGACCAGTCCGACGAAGAAAAGGGGCTTGTCACTGACCAGGTAATCGCCGTATTCGCTGGCGTACCATTGCTTCAGATCGACCAGCAAATCGGGGAAGAGGGTAATGGGGAGGCATGTCTGGGCGTCGAGCAGCGGCGCCGCCACCGCGATTACCAGAAAGAAGAAGAAGAGAACGACGTCAACTAGATTGAGTATAGCACCCATGGTCGCAGATGCAGAGATAATCGTGGATCTGTTGATACCTGGACTGGACCCTATGAAACAAGATTTTGAGTTGAGTCAAGGACTTTTGAATTGGACAAAAAAGACAGGTGGAGATATATTTTTTGGTTCTCTATCTTGTCTCATTTTTACTATTTAATTGTAGTTAACCTTTTGTTTCAAAAATCCGTATGACTTCACGGATGTATTTGTTCGAATACACCAACTTCTAAAATACATTTGTGAATGTATAAGTTTTTGCTAGTTTATACAATGAAATGTCGAACGTAATTAGAACATACAAATAAGATAAAGGTGAGGGGTAAGATATGACGTTAACATTTATCTTTACGTTATGGTCAACGAACTCTTCAAAAGTCGTCATGTGTAAGTGAAACGAAAGGTGAAGTCCAACCCACACACATGTCAAACATCACCTCTGAATTCATCCTTATACTCTCGGACCTCTACGCTAAGTTGTATCATACCATTGAAAATATATTCTTATCGTCTCCCTGAAAAACAATATTTCAGAAAACCCTTCGCTTCACATTTTGTCTCATATTTCTCCCTTATCATTGTCTTCTTTCCTCTCGTCATGTCAAAGATACATCTCGAGAGGGACGAACTCTATTACAATGTGTGTGGGAGAATCCAATGAGGGCACGTGTCAGACACACTCTTCAACTTCTCTCTTTTCTTCTCGGAGATCATGAACTTTTTTAGACCACAACCTCGACGTCATGACCTCATCGCCTCTAAATCTTAAACTACCTCGATTTTTTAGATTAAAATCGAAATCCCAACCACAAAAGACCAAGATATAAACCAGGGCACAATGTCGATGTTGGTTATGAGGATTGAATAACCAAGGCTCTCGATTTGGTATCGAAAATTCTCCCTCGATCCGGTTAATTGGATTCTGGCCACCTACCTAAGGGTAACACATGACTGATAACATTGTTTTATTTATTTATTTATAAATTTGATCATAACATGTAGAGTAGAGACTTCGATGTATGTTGATTCTCTCTGGACATGAAAAATAAGAAATTGAGATTGAGGCTTATCGTAATCAGGTAGGCGTAGATAGTAGCCTATGATGGGTATGCGCCAATTAAAAACAAGGGTTAATTGTCCAAAACTATAGCAAAGTTTTGTCCACAAACGGATGCATGCATAAAGTTTTGTCCAAGCTGTGTGGGTGCACTACAGTTTCGCCCACCAACTTTTGTTAGGAAAATGTAACAGAATATGCTATTATGTTACCCACGTGATATCATGTGCGTGTTTATAATTTTTTGTTGGACGAAATTGCCCTACCTATCCACAACCACTCATTTTACAACTATTGTTTTACTAAACTACCCTCCATGAACCCTCATTTTATTGATGCCTTATAATTTTGAGCAAAAATTACAAGGAAGCAGGTGATCAGAAACTTCGATATACGAAGGATCAACCTGAAAAGGACCAAAACAATAAATGCAAAAAGAAAGACGAAACTTGGAAAGCAAGAAAAACAAATGCATTGCAGATTCAAACCAGTTCAACCAAAACACAACAAAAGTTCAATTTCCCAAGTACAAAACAAAGTTTCTTGTTGCATCAAGCCTACCGACATCTACCCAACTGATCCATCATCTCAAAATGAGCCCAAGCTTACAGGCTCCTTTCCGGTGTGAAGTTCGGAACCCATAGCTTCATCAAGAACATGGAAGCAAAGGAATATAAGTTAATTTCTATGGCTCCTCTTCACCACAAATGTAATCATAGTAATTTTCCTCGGTATCACCGAAATCCACCCTCTCTGAAACCTCAAGATCGAGATTTTTGAGTTGATTCAGTACCAACTATCCATATTCCAAAGCTTTTTGACATAGTACCAAGCTTTTCGATTCCCCTCCTTATCATGACTTCTCGAAGAACTAACATGTGTTGCCTGATATAAAACCACCATTGGATTCTTACTAGAGTGTTTACCACTTTGTCTCTTAAAAGAATAATTGGTTGTAGAGTTAACTGGCACCTCACGTAACGAGCTCGATTTTAGGGAGACTGGGGTTTGTAACAACTTGTCTGTATCCAAAGCCTTTATAAGATTCCCTGTCGGAAAGGAGATTGGGGGGTGAAACAGAATGATAGAACGCTCTGTCACGTTTGAATTCAGATTTAAATCCTGACTTTTCTCCTTAGCAGAATCCTAACCACTATCTAAAATGTTATCCTGATCATCTCCGAGATTTGCAACAATCGAATGTTGAGTATCAGATTCTGGTACCAACGGCGCCTGAACTGCTCGGAGAAAAACAAAAAAAATGGAGGTACTCAACGAGAAATCCAAACTGGAATTTGTAAATTTGGTGTCCCTATGAACAAGAACAAAAGCTTTCTCAAAATATTATGTTGAATCTTCGCCGCAAACAACATGTAGCACCATTATAAGGGTTCGATTGATTGCTTTGAACGATACGATACAATGACCTTGGAAAGGAACACCCCCACCTCTATCCATTGGAAACAAAGAAAACCCCAGAGTAACCAGGGCGATAAGCCTTCCATCCCGAGGCTTCCAGATCATCTCGTTATGATGGACTTCGCTAATGCCATATGTCTGAGTTCCTCTATTAACGATCCCTTCACCGTCACT
>JAYMSV010001888.1:0-11945 GCA_036897745.1 Erodium moschatum | reverse complement strand
CTTCTTGGTATTTAAGGCTCATTGCAATAGAATAAAACGAGAACATGGAGACATTATTGGAAAGATAGTTCGGCTCCAAAGTGATCATGAAAAGGAATTTGAGAATTCCATCTTCGCCGAGTTCTGTGACCAAAATGGAATTACTCATGAATTTTCTGTACCTAAAACTTCTCAACGAAATGGGATTGTGGAGAAGAAATATCATAATCTGCAGGAAATGGCTAGAGTAATGATGCATGCCAGACATCCCCACATACTTTTGGGCATAAGCACTAAACACGACATGTCATATTCATAATAGATTGAGTCTCCAACCAGGTACTTCGGACACTCTATATGAAATATGTACGGGGAGAAAGCCTGATGTTAAGTGCTTCCATATTTTTGGCTAAGAATGTTATATCCTAGCTGACAGGGGTCCTTACAGAAAATTTGATCTTAAAAGCGATGAGAGTATTTTCATGGGATACTCCCGAAATAGGCTAGCTTTTCGTGTGTACAACAAACGTACTTGATCAATGATGGAATCCATTAATATTGTGATACATGATGCTCAGGAATTCCATAAACAAACGGATGATGAAGAAGCTGAAACATCAAACTCAGATACGAGTAAAGATGTTCAACAAGATGCTCCAAGAACATATATCCCTCAAGATGTTCCGAGTAATATCATCCAAGATGTCAATCCGGAAGTCAAAACTGACATCTCTGAATCTGATGAGGAACCTACCTCTCCAAGGCCAATAAATCCTTCCCAAATCATGCAGAAAGACCTTTCCGCACAAAACATCATAGAGAATCTGGCATATGGGGAAGACGAGCAAAGCTATGATGAACAGGTAATTAACCATCTTGTTGTTGCTAGTTAGGTTAATCATGTTGATGTCCCATCAAGCGTAACTGGTAAGGATAAGAATAGAAATCTCTCCCAGAGTTATCACTAGATGCTGAGAAATCTGTAGAAAAGGAAGCTAGGCCGAATGTCAAAGCTGCTGAAAATGAAGAAGGTCAACATGATGTCAAGATAAATGTCCCGGAGGATGTCCAGAAAGAAACAGTTGATCATGTTACTCAAGAAGTCAATTCTGCATACCTCGATGTTGATAAAAATATGGAGAAACTGAGCAACCAGATACGGATCTTGTGTGAGGATAAATCAAGGCTGCTTGAAGCCGTGATAGAGCTCAAGCAAGAAAATAGCAGACTCAAAGGGGAGATTGATCAAATGACCAAGTGTGTCATAATGATGAACTCTAGCTCAAACACTCTGGACACTCTGGACTCAACCTCTCAAACTGTTTTCGTTCCTCAGAATGATATTAATCAGTCCACATCTAAGGGAAAACAGATAGCTGATCAGATAACACCAAGTTGCAAGATGGACAAAGTCCAACAGCATCCACCACGACATCATGTACGACATATTGTCCAAAATTTTGAGAGGTAATATTATCAGAGGCATTCTAGCTCAAAACGTGATCATATACGGGCAAATAATCTCAGGAAATCACGTTGGGAATGTCATTATTGTGGTAAAAAGTTCCATATACAGCCATATTGCTATCGACTCCATGGTAAACCACGTGTTCAACAAAGAAGAGATCTTGGTCAGCCTAGTCTACATCCAACCAACATTAAGAAAGAATGGAGGGTCAAAGGTGAATATCGAGGAAATGTTGCTTATACCACTTCATCAACTACCAAGATGCATAAATCTCGTCGACATCCTCATCGTCATCCTGCACAATATCCTCATCAACATTTTGTACATCATGTAGACGATCAATATTATAGTGCACGAAATGGAGCATCTCGTGTTCAACAAAGGAGAGACCTCAATCAACCTCGTATCTCTCAGACCATTGTGAAACAAGAATGGAAGGTCAAAGGTAACCACTATCCTGCTAATTTGAAGCAAGAATGGAGAGTCAAGAAAAGGAATTCCAAAGCCAATCTAAAGAAGGAATGGAGGGTTAAAGAAACCAACATGAGGAAGGAATGTAGAGTCAAGAGTAGGAATCCTCAAGCCAATATTTCTCAAGATGTCTTGGGCATAGGACTGAAAAAAGATGTTCCTAAAGATGTCCATCCAGAAACTATGGCCTATGAGAACCTGAAGAAAGATGACTTTGATCAAGAGGGAGTTGACAAAACTCCATTTGCTAAGAAGGAAGGGATCTCTTTCACGATTTCCTAAATATTTTCGATGACACTGTGTTTGATGGAAGGTCAGACCAGATGTTCTGACATCCGTTAAGACATGTGTAGACCAAGTGTGAAATGGGCCTGGTAGGAGAATCTGTCGATCAAGGGTAGAAAAATCATCAGGCAAGTAGCAGGTACTACTGATCTTGATCACTTGTATACTATGGATACTTCAACTACACTGGTTGTATGTTGTAATAATAATTGGGTTGAGAATGCAACTGATATAAGAAGCATCTCTGAGGGTGTTTCTATTTGGCAAGAACCTAATATGTTAGTTCAGTAAGAAGAAAACTTGCATTGCTATGTCTACTACTGAATCAGAATACTTTGCTGCCGGAAGCAATTGTACTTAGTTGTTATGAATGACTCAAATATTTTTCTGAGTATGATGTTCGTCAAGATGTCATGACATCATTCCAGACATGCAGTCATGATTCCGAAAAAGGATATGAAACTCCATCTCTCTCGTATGCATCATGTAAGACTCAAAGAAGAATGTATCAGAAGAGCCACCCATCTCAGATCAAGGAGCTTCCCAAAGCCCCATTCCAGAAGCAATGGTGAAAGAAGATGCTCTCAAAGATGTTGAGAAAGATGTTAGACCTAAAGTTGTGTCTACTGTGGTAGAAGATGTTCTCAAAGATGTTGAGACAGATGTTCTACAAGACGTTCAACAAGAAGCTGGTGTGCAAGCTGAAGAAAAGAGGTCGACCTTATGGACCTTGATGCTAGCAAGAAGAAGAAGAAGAAGAAGAAGAAGAAGAAGAAGAAGAAGAAGAAGAAGAAGAAGAAGAAACTCCAATTAGTAGTTTGAAAAGTAAAGCTCCAAAAAAGAAGGCCTAGACCCCTAGTGCCTCTGCTTCAAAGAAGACTATCAAGCCTACCATCCAACTTATTGATGAATCCTCCTTTGAGGAAGAAGAGGCTGAAGAAGATGTTCCATCACCCTTGTCTAAAGGGAATAAGAGTGTGGGGTGCAAAGAGAGCTCTAGAGGAGTTCATGATGCATAAATGGATAATGCATCATTCCACCATGAAGGAGCAGCACATAAATGGAGATATGTCTATTAGAGGACCATCAATCAAGAAAGAGAGTTGTCTGAGGAAGCCAAGAGCATAGAGCAGGTCCTTAATGTCATCCAAGATGCCCATCTGCTGAAAACTGTTATGGAAATTGGTCCAGTTTATCCTCTACTGGTAAGGGATTTTGTTGTGAATCTCCACCTAGTTTTGATGATCCAGAGGATCAAGATAGCCACATAATGGTGGTGCGAGACAAGAAGATTGATGTCAGTGAAGATGCTATCAACACTTACCTAGGAAGGCATGCAGCACAACTAAGATTTTTTATGTTCCTTCTTTACAATGTGGCTAAGGAGAAAGCTAGAAATCCACAAAAAAGTGGTCACCCAAGGGAAAGCTGTCATCCTCCGAACTCACACCTATGTATTCCATCCTCTTTAGGATCGGATTGGCCCATTGGACAACATATTCTCATGGATTAAGCATAACTCCAAAATTGGGTAGATATATCTATGCCATAGGTATGTCATATCCTTTGAATTTTGGCACATTTGTTATTGACCATTTTGTTTGCCATGCAAGATAATTTTACAATAAAGGTGTCTATTAGATTCATATACCTTGTATCTGAATTGATCCTGAATCGACATCCCAAATTGCTGAGGGATTATGATGTTAAAGGGAAGAAACATGTTCTGCTGAGTTTCAGCAAGAAGCTCTTCGAAGGCAGACATGTCAGTGAAGATGTCAAGACATCTAGCAAGAAGCCGAAGGAAGGAAACAAATATAGAGTGCAAAGTATCCAATCATTATTATTGACAAAGTCAGTGCTTCAATTGCTGCCATGAACAACTAACAGAAGACTCTAGAAGATCTCCTTCAAAAAAAGCAGGATGCTCAAGATGTCAAAGAGGATGTCAAAGAAGATGTTGAACCATAGAACTTCTCCATAGAATCATATCCTCTTTGAAAGCTATGTGGTCTCTTCACCTCTATGATATGTGAACTGCCTTGTTTTGACATGATGAAGTCCTAATAGTATGATGTAGTTGCTACTATTTTTTTTCTTTGCCCCTTAGCTAGAAGTTTCGACTGGTGCATATATGCTTAGTTGCTTTTCTATCTTTGGCAAATATTTTAGGCAACCAGGGGGAGAAAATAGTATTTTGGGATGTAGCATGCTGTTAAAAAGATTTTCTTTGACGAAATCTGTTTTGGTGAAGCATGCCAAAGTGAAGACTTTGCGCTCTGTTTTGCTCTCTGTTTTTATCATTCCCTGGATTGAAGAGGTTGAAATGTTTGCCTACAAAAATAGCCAAATGGGGAGATTTTTGTTACATCTAAGTTCGCAATGTTTGTGTCAAGAAAGATGTTATATAGGATGTCATCAGACATCATGTCCGTGCCCGATAGAAAAGATGTCAACAAACATCTTGTGCATATCTGGTGCTGGAGATTTGTTTTTTAGTTTGGAAATTTGTTTCCTAAACTTGAAGATACACATGGGATTGAGTTCTACTCGTTTTAGGAAGTAAGATTCGTTTCCTAAAACTTGAAGATACTCATGCGTTAGTTCTACTCGTTTTAGGAAGTAAGATTTGTTTTCCAAACTTGAAGATATTATGCGATAGTGATTTAAAAAGGATACTAGCGCAAGGAAACAAAGAGATTGAGTTAGATCGTAACTCTAAGGTTTTAGAAACTTGTAGTAAATCTTGTACCCTCAAGACCGGAATACGAGACTCACCCTAAAAATCAATCGCATCCGTGGAAAAGAACCGAGGCGATTCGATTCACAAACGGACACCGATAACCTGACTTTCCAAAACCACCGAGACCCAGTTGATAATTGCCAAAAGTCTGATAAGCGGATAACACCGAACAATTAATAAAGCGCAGAAAATAAAACAGAGACAAGCAATTTTACGTGGTTCGGCAAAGTGCCTACATCCACGGGACAACGACGAACTCCTTGTATTATCCAAGAAATAATCCGAGAACTTACAAAAGCAATTCCCTATTTCTTAATACACATTAGAATCTCCAAAAGAAGTTCTACTCAATTCCTTTGTTACCTCGTTGAAATTGAAAAGTTCTTGAAAGATGAAAATTCACCTTTGCTTGATGATTCCTCCGTGGCACTCTCAAGAAGCCAAATTGATGATAATCACCCCAAGACTTGTTACTGCCAATATCAAACAAAGAGCATATAAGCTCTTATCCCCATGATACAGCAACACACACACGAACAACCAAGAAGACCCAGCAAATCTAGCTTTGGCTCCTTATTCCTTGTCCGTTCCAAAGACCTATGAAATCACCCCCTTTGCTTCTCTTCTCTGACCAAGACTTGCCGCCACTTTGATCTTGATCAATTGATCATAGATCAATCATCCAACCAGCACAAAGTATATATATATAAAAAAAAACTTCTCTTGTTCTTCCCAACGTTTGATGCCGCCTCCTCTTCACTCTGTTCCAATTTTGCAGCCTCCTCACACCAGAAAAATTGGACTCTTAAAACCCTACTGTTCAGCATCACGTACAATACAAGACAAATCGAAAATGGGCTTAAGTCAGAGTAACATGGGCTTGAGTTCATGGGCTCAAAAAAGGCCCATGTGGAGCGAAAATATCACAGAAAAGAGATGAAGCAAAGGACTTTAGGAAAACCCTATCTGCCGTGCAAGGTGAGATTCATTATATTTTTAGATTCACTTCTTTAATTTATTTTTATTTAAAAAAATCAGTGACATCCTTAGTTGATTTTGCAAACTTTCGATCTACTTTTTCATATATTTGTCCATGTGTTTTCAAAAATCAGTGACATCATTATTTGGGATAGTTAGTGATACAATCCTTACACGTAAATCCTCCATTCCAGAAATTGTACTGGGTAGCGAGAGACCTTTATTATCATTTGTCTTAAATTACTAACTAATCTGTTATTTCAAAGAAACAAAGAAACATGCTTGTTAGGCTTCAAGGGCACTTTGGGGACAATGCTTGATACATTGTTTTTGGGAGGAACAAAAACCTAATTTGCACCAACTATATATAATGCCTGAGATTATTGATGATGTTTTGGAGAAAAGGACAATGAATTGCCTAATTTTCTTCATCAGTGACTGTGATAATCAAAAAGCTTGTCTGCTGCAAGGTTGTTATGCAGATTACTGTGAGTGAATGAAGATGGGAGCTGTCAGAAACTGTTTCCATGTCCTTGTCCCAAATATGTGCCCTTCATAATGCCTTTGAAGGCCTTTTTTATTAGCTTGTCCATCTTTTAAGACTAAAAATACATTAATAAATATGTATTTTATAATGGGTTTTAATTGTTTAAACCAAAACATTGTTTTCTGTAGATGAATTTACAAGATGTTTCAAATGAAGATATAATAATTTGTATGATGTTTAAAAATTGATTACATCACACGTACACACTGATGTCTTTCTTTTCTCATTTTTAACAAAATAAAAGAGTTTTATTAAACTTCCAAATCAAAATATAAATAAAATAGACGACTAGATTATACTAGTTCAGAGAATATAACTAGCTAATAATGTTCGATTTGAACAATTTCATAGGCCTAAAAACAGTCAATTATGTCACGACTCAGACTATGTAAAAAAAAAGTTATACCAAACTATCCATGATTTTCATATAGTTATACCTAACTATTATTTTTCGTCAGAGAGATATCCTGACTTTCCAGAATTTGCACTTTACTTCCTTTCCGTTAGTTTTTGGACGGAAAAAATATCATCTGCCACACACATGACTTTATTTTCAAAAAAATGACATAAATGTCATTATCCACATTTTATTTTCTCAATAGTGGTAGAGAGTACAAATGAGGGAGAAATAGCAATATGTGTAAGGGCATTTTTGTCATTTTGAAAAAATAAGGTTACGTGTATGCTATTGGGACTATGATGTTTTTGTAATAAAAAAAATGGAAAATCACACATAGATATACCAATTATCCATGATTTTCAGATAACTACATCTAACTATTTTTTCGTAAGAAATATACCCTGACTTTTCAGAATTTACACTTTACTTCATTTTCCTTAGTTTTTAGACGGAAAAAATGTCATATGCCATACACATGATCTTATTTTCCAAAAAACGTGGACATAAATACCCTTATATACATTGTTATTTTCTCAATAATGATAGAGAGTGAAAATGGGGGAGAAATAACAATATGGATAAGGGCATTTTTTTATCATTTTGGGGAAAAATAAGGTTGTATATGGCACGTGACATTTTTTTCCATTCAAAAGCTAACGGAAAGGTGGTAAAGTGAAAATTTTGAAAAATTCAGACAAAAAAAGCTAGATATACGTACCAGAAAATCTTGAATATTTAAATGTTACTAGATATAATTTTTTCGAAAAGAAATCTTCTTTAAGTAAACTTATTTATTGAAAATGTCAAATGTGTAATTGATATATGAAATAAAAAAAGTATTCTTATTTTATTTGTCACAAATACTGAGGAGAAGAGAAAAGAAGAGAGAGCTCACAGAAACCCAAAATGTGCATATCGTCATCAACTATTTCTCTGTTTTTCTTCTATGCTCTCTGAATCCTCCACTGATCTCACCGCTCAATACCCAGAAATTTTCTGGTTCCACCGCGTTAGGTATCTCCATCTGCTTCTCTTTTTCTGCCACCGTTCCCATGAATTTTGCACCTTTATTTTACTCAATTTTGTCCATTTCATTTGTGCGTTTTTGTGTGGTGATCTGGTTATGCTGATTGTTGGTTTCAATCTCCGGCTCGTTCTCTTTCAGCTCACTGTATCGTCTGTTCTGGGTGATTTTGCTTGTTGGGTTCCTTTTTCCCGGGAAAATCTTCAACTGGGTTTGAAAGCTGGATTTATGGATCTTACTTCTGTATCGATAAAAAAAAAAAAAATCATATTTTTCTTCTTCTCTCTATTACCCAGTAAAAATCTAAATTTTAGGTTCATTTTACATCGATGTATATCTTTTGCTTATTTATTTATTTATTTTTATTATTATATATTATAAGCCTAAGCTTCTGGGTTTGATTCATTTGATGTTGATTTTGGTGTGGCATGTTGTTCTCTTCTAGGTTTAACAAGTAGAAACTTGTGTTTAGATTTTAGGAGGCCCTTGATTTTTTTTTTTTGGGTGTGTGATCATGTTTTCTTGTCTCTTACTTGTAACTGTAAGAATGGGATGAACAAACACACTATTATGTGTTACTTTATACATGTTGGATAAGCTTTAATTTCTTCTTCTAGATGTATATAACATTTTCTTAGATGATATTTAAATGATTCCAAAGTAGGTACATGATTGGTTTTGATGAGTTTCTGATTTGAGTTGGATGACACTTTTTTTTTTCTTTCTTTACAGCCAATGGCTTCGGTAGGTGTAGCCCCTACTGAATTAAGTGAATCTCGTGGCCCCACTGTTGGTGTTGATAAGCTGCCTGAGGAGATGAGTGACATGAAAATTAGGGATGATAAAGTAAGTACGAACCAATTTAGAGCAGAAGCACAGTTGTGATTCAATTTCACACCCCGACTTAACTTCATCATGTAGGAAATGGAAGCTACAGTAGTAAATGGAAACGGGACTGAGACGGGTCATATAATAGTTACAACTATTGGTGGTAGGAATGGCATGCCAAAGCAGGTAGCTCTTTACTACACAACAAAACCAATGATACTGAAACTCATTTCTTAGTTTCATTCCACGTCTTATCTATCTGCTCTAAGGCAACTGTCTTTGCATACAATTTTAGACTATTAGCTACATGGCTGAGCGTACTGTTGGACATGGGTCATTTGGAGTTGTATTTCAGGTAAAGAATCTATATTGGTCATTTTGATTGTGATTGGTGGTTAGTTCCAACATGTGATGTATCTTATATGTTTATTCAGGCTAAGTGCTTAGAGACAGGTGAAACTGTAGCTATAAAAAAGGTTCTTCAAGACAAGAGGTACAAGAACCGTGAACTGCAAACAATGCGGCTTCTTGACCACCCAAATGTTGTCTCTTTAAAGCACTGTTTCTTTTCTACAACTGAAAAGGATGAGCTCTATCTGAACCTGGTACTTGAGTATGTCCCTGAAACAGTTCACCGTGTGATCAAACACTACAACAAGTTGAGTTCAAGAATGCCACTGATATATGTGAAACTATATACATATCAGGTACATAGTCATATCTGAATCCGGTTTGTGTTCGGTCTTGTATATGATATAACAAAGTTCATTTGAATTCGTACATACTTTCGCTTTTACTTGCCAGATCTTTAGGGCATTGTCCTACATTCACCGCAGTATTGGAGTGTGTCACCGGGACATCAAGCCTCAAAATCTTTTGGTATGATCACTATGATAACTTCAATTTGCTTAGCCACATTTGGATCTTTGAGTCCAAAAAATAAAATTACATCCATTTTACTTTCTTATGCTTGTATACTGGTGTAGGTGAATCCTCATACTCACCAAGTTAAATTATGCGATTTCGGGAGTGCAAAAGTTTTGGTATGTTTTTCTTGATATTGTTCTTTTTTATTAATTGTTTTGGGATTGCAATAATTGCTTTATTTATTAATCTTTGCTCATCCGTAACAGGTACAAGGAGAACCCAATATATCATACATCTGCTCTAGATACTACAGAGCACCTGAGCTTATTTTTGGGGCAACAGAGTATACTACAGCCATTGATGTCTGGTCTGCTGGCTGTGTTCTTGCAGAACTACTACTTGGACAGGTGCATGATATATTTTGTCTTACTCATATGTATGGAGGTTTAACTAATATTTTATATTGTTGCAGCCGTTATTTCCTGGTGAAAGTGGAGTTGATCAGCTTGTTGAGATTATTAAGGTACTAAAAAGTTAAATTCTTTAATCAAACTTAGGTTTACATGTCTTAAAAAGGCCATATTAGGATCATGTAGTTGCTATGTTATCAATGGCAGATCTGATGAAGGAACCTTTTGCAGGTCCTAGGCACTCCTACGAGGGAGGAGATTAAGTGCATGAACCCAAATTACACTGAGTTCAAATTCCCTCATATCAAGGCTCATCCATGGCACAAGGTAGTAGGAATTAAAGATAGGTTTCATTGCGCATAATAACCCCATAGTAATTTTTTCATTGACACATGACTACCCTTATGAATTTCCATGTAATCCCTGTCATACAAAATAAATAGAAACCATAAAAAAACCGTCACGTGAGTTTAAGATTTATAATATTCCAAAACTATTCATTCCAATCATTTAATCTTCCCATTTCAATATGATTCCGTGAAGGATTTGGAGAACATAATCAAATTGAAATCGGAAGAGTAAAGCTTGAGAGTAGTTGTAGGATATTTCAAAATTTACTCTCACGTGTAAGATATGCGACAGAAAAAGAAAATTCATAAGGGTAGTTATGTGTATCAGGTCATGTGTTTGTGAAAAATTCCGAAAGGTAGTTATGTATAATTTATCCTACACAAAAAAGGCCATGTTTAATGGTTTTGTTTCCTATTTTCCAATGCACTGAATTTGATCGTCTGTGTATTATCAGATATTTCACAAGCGGATGCCTCCGGAGGCTGTTGATCTTGTATCGAGACTCCTGCAATACTCTCCCAACTTACGGTGCTCTGCTGTGAGTATATCTGTTATAAGTTAGTTAGTTTGTTACAACTTACAACCACTTAGTGGCGTGGTGGAAGGTCAAACACTTGCTTCTACTAATCCTTAATTGTTGCTAAAAGTCAAATGTGATGCTCTATTTGGGACAGAGGGAATATTAATCTTCTACACCCTTTTGTTTACATAACTTTTTTTATTGGTATTGCAGTTGGATGTGTTAATTCATCCTTTCTTTGACGAGTTGCGCGATCCAAACAGCCGCCTGCCAAATGGACGTTTCCTCCCGCCTCTATTCAATTTTAAGTCTCATGGTATGTCATTGTTTTGAAACCTTGTTCTCAATCTTAAACCTCTCATAAGCATCACAATATCGATGCATGTATGATTCTTGTTGTTCTCTATTGTTGATTGATTCTATTTGTGTGTATCAGAATTGAAAGGGGTGCCGGTTGAGATGTTGGTGAAATTGGTCCCGGAGCATGCAAGAAAGCAGTGCCCGTTTCTCGGGTTGTGAATGTGTATTCCTATTGTGTTTGAATCCCTTGAACCCGGCATGTATTTAAGGAGTAATGTACTTTTGAGGTTGTATTATGTTTGTAATAGCAGGTTTAGAGATGTGTCAATGTTGGTTACTTCATTTCTGATATGTAATGTTTAATCTTGATGGGTGCTAAGGTCAACCCAGTTCCTCTTGTATCAGTACGTCTATAGAAATAATGAGGAATTTCGATTCACTTAAAATTATTCGTGCCTGAGAGGATACGCATTAATGATACGTGGATTTCAGAGTATTAGGCACCTGCAATGCATGGTTATAAGACGGGCGATTTATGGCAATTAAGCGGTCGAATTGACGAACATTTTGTTCTAGGCAAATCAGCAACGGCTAGTTGTTCGGTTCATTGCATCTTAAAAAACTGACATTTTGTTCTAAGCAAATCAGCAACGGCTAAAAAATCGAGGATGAAATGGAGCCGAGGATGAAATGGAGCGTAGCTAAATAAGAACATTTACTGCGTACATGGATTAACAACTCTATCGATTTGATCAATGGGAGTGACCAGAAGAC
>JAYMSV010001887.1:0-11949 GCA_036897745.1 Erodium moschatum | reverse complement strand
AGAGGAATTTTTAATAGATTCGTCATCTATAAAAAGTGGCATATGTTCTTGTCCTGCATTCCCAACTATTGGTAGGAAGTCAGTTTGTGATCAATCTAATGCTAATTCTGAAATCGACGGTTCTCATCCTGCATAGTTGCGAGCTGATTCTAGGAATCCAAATCACACCTCAAAGGCTCAAACTGACAATGTACAGGCTATGCTCTAAGGATGAACAGAAAGTGTGTACAAAATAGAAAAGGAGAATTAACAAGTAGTTGAGCATGACTAGTTCAAGCTGTTGTAATCTGTATGAACTATATGCTAGAAGAACAAAAGTCTAAATCTCCTTTTGTAGCGTCATCATCATGTAGGCAACACAACACTACATAATCTTCTTCATTTCATATCCATATCCATATCCATGTGTGAAGAGGGAACTTTACCAAGCGCCTTGAGACCATCCACCAGTATTCTCATTCTGTGCTTCATCCCAGCTCTTCTTACCCCAACCTCCCCCATCTTTACCTGCTCCCCATCCGCCACTGCCACCATCTTCACCCCTTCCCCTCCCTCCTCTCCTCCCACGACCGCCATCGCTGAATCGCCCACCTCGTCCTCTCCTGCCCCTCCCATTACCACCATCATTATCACGCCCACCACGGTGGCCGAATCTCCCACCTCCTCTCTGCTCACCACCACCACCTTCAGCCCAATTCCCACCACCACGCCGACGACCACCACCGCCACGATTCTTCAAATCGCCCTCCCATTTGCTGCCCCAATTTTCATTTCCTCCTGATGAATTCAAGCTGGAGCTCCATTTTGGAGCACTACCATAGCCACATTCTTCATGGCTAGGTCCAAGCCCTCTCCCGCGGCCACGGCCCCGTCCCCGCCCACCATCTTTTCTGCCTGTCAAACAGAAAATAAAGTCAGCTGGATAGGTTGCTTTAAGTTATAAATGAAACTTCCTTATGTACAAAGAATAACTATATTGAGCAAGCATCTTCACCTTCTTCATCACCACCCCAGTTTCTACCTCCACCACTACCCCAATTTCTACCTCCACCACCATTATCACCACTACCCCAATTTCTACCCCCCCCACCATTATCACCACTACCCCAATTTCTCCCCCCACCACCATTATCACCACTACCCCAATTTCCACTACCACCACCATTATCACCACTTCCCCAATTTCCATTACCTCCACCAGTAGCTCCTCCACTTCCGCAACTCCATGACAAATTTTCATCTTCAGCACCAAAAAACTTGCCCCTACCACCACCAGTCCCGTTCCCATCATTGAAGCCCGAACTCCATTTTGGGGCACTGCTATTACCAGGTTCATCTGACCCATTCCCAAAAGAACTGCGTCCTCGTCCTCGTCCACGCCCCTCGTGCCCACCACCATCTCTGCCTGTTGCCAAGAACACATAAATTTGAATGGCTTAATCACAAACAATCTGTACATGAAGATAATTTCTCTGGCACAAACATCTAGCTGATCAGCTATGTCTCATTGAAAAGTTCTGAGATTATTTCCTATAAAGTAACACTCTCTTGTATTTGTAATTTAAAGATGATATAAAGAAAAGGTATTTATGGCTAATGAGAAAATCTTGCAGTTCAGATGGAACTATTACCATCAATAGTATGTAAATTACAGAAAATACTAAATGTGCATTATTTATGGGTGAATATAACATCAAAAGTACAGTAGTAGATTCCCTTTTGAGTTCATTTCTTTACTTTATATCTCATATGCACATTTTCAATCATATACTTTATGTACTTGCTCTTTTTCCAGGTGGATCTAATCCATTTTGTTACTCATCATATTTAAATCTCTCCTTTAAGCATCTAATATCCTACAAACATTCAAAAACCTTTTACATATATTCTACTGATTTTCCTTTTCTTGTATCAATTCTTCTCTGCCACCTAACTACAAAATTATTGTTGACTAAAAATTCTAGTCATCAAAATCAATAAAATATTAGAGGGGAATTTTCAAATTATGCCTTTTATGCATAAAAACAAGGTTCAGTGAAACACAAGTCAGTAGAGATAAATAAAAAGAAGATGAGCAGTAATAACATCCCCGTCTTACAAACTATTTGTACACCATATTTCAGCTACCAAAACTCAAGTTATTAGTTAATCTTCCATGGCCTTTGGCATCTACATAAAGTGTCAAGTTCTAAAAGAAAATGAGGTGACAGAGCTTTACCTCTGGAACCAGGAGTGGAAGATCTGTTTTCATTAGAGTTTGCATGGCAACTGTTTTCACTTCCCCAAGTGTTGGCAGTGAGTCCCCTTTCAGAAGCACTCCTCATTGGAGCTAACTCCTGCTGTGAATCATCAATGTGCTTCTGGAAATGTGCCACAAGATGCTCAATCTTTCCAAACATATGCTTCCTAAACTTGAATCCTTTAGGGTTCAACCCAACATACTCATGACGAAGATTTGTACTCCTTATATATGACAAGATGAAAGTTCCAGGATGTTCGTATGATGCACAAAAGCAATAGACTATTCTCAAAGGATATTCTGCTTTCTCTAATCTCAAAAGTTCATCAATCTCTACCTTTGACCCTTTCTTGAACTTTCTGAAAGTAATCATTGCTTTCAGGTGCATAACTAATGGATCAAGATATCGATCAATAACCTAGTATGAAACCATCCATGAAAACAAACAGTCAAAGCCATGCATTAGTTAGAAGAGAAACATATTCTTATTGTAGACATGAAATAAGTTTGTCCAAACAGTCAAAAGCCATGCATTAGTTTGATGAGAAACATATTCTTATTGCCTAAACTACTCCCACAGGCTTTGTATCCACAATACATGATATCTCACCTGGCATATGATTTCTTAACAGGTGCATCACCACAAATTTCAAGACATTCTATCTGAAACCCTAGCTGGTTTAATGCAAGCTCGGACCATTCCAATGCCCCCCTTCACCATGCATATTCTAAACCAATAGTATTTAGTATAAGCATCAAAATGAAAGGCATCTAAAAGAATTCAACAATGCCTACTTTCAAGAAGTGAACTCTGTTTATGCAAGTCATAAAGACCATGAGTTGGATAATTCAAAGACTGAGACACCTACGAAAATATGATGTGTTTGTTTTTCTTGACTAATACATTAGAAGATGTATATTAGTCTAATCATATTCCAAAAATGTAGTATACAGGTAAGGAATATAAAAAATGTGGTCAATGCAATTTGCTAATGAATGGAAGGACAAGAATAAGCGTATCAAATAGGTTGGCGCAGAGTACCAACCTCATCTAAATTCTCAAAAATCTCATCCCCAATTTTTAATGTTGTTCCAATTTGAAGCAAGCTTGCAATGTCTTTATGCTCCTTACCACCTTCAGTAATGTCCTTGTGCGCATATAGTTCGTCGCACACTTTCAAAGTCAGTGTCAAATAAAATGGACCCCTTGAGCTTGGATGAAAAATACTTTCACCGACATCCTTTCCTGAAAGAAACTACTCAGACATTCCAAATATACAAATGCATATCAGTACTCTGAAACATCATAAGAAAATAAAGATGCAAAGGATGGTGTAAATTGAAATGAAGTCAGAGAGAGAAACTACACATAGCAGACCTCCATTGCCTGATCTGATGTCATATTATAGAAGCGTGGATGATCAATCATCCTCGCCGTCTTAAAATGTTTGATTCCTACTTCCTGCTTCTTCGCTTTCTCCTGTTGGGTTACTGAATCACTCTGTTCCCTGAAATAGTAAGGGTCAACTTCAAGATTGCTCTGGTGACTGCTATTTTTCATTTCACTTTCTTTACATGTCAGCAGCACCTGGAATCTGCTCTTCTCAATTTGTTTAATTTTGCAAGTAAGTATGTCGCCTTCCCTTAGTTTCTCAGTCAAAGAAAAATCATCCCTCTCATCTGAAAAGTCATCCTTGGAGAGCATTCCAGTTAAGCCTGAATCGAGTGCACAGAAAACTCGTTGAGATAAGACTCGGCGAACTATTGCACTAACAACTCTTCCTTCCACAAGTTCATGTGCATGTTTCCCAGCCATCATAGAAAATTCTTCATCCTCAGTTGGTACTTCGCAAGGCCTACGAGGATCTAGAAATCCGTGAATCAGTTCATTTTTTATATCACGTAGAGTCTGCCTTCTGTCTTTTCCTTCCTCCTTTTCATACTTATCAGCAAAGGCATCAATATCAAAATCTTTTAGAACCTGAAGATTCTCTTTTATATATTCTATGGCCTCTGCAGGTGAAATGTCAGTATTCATACCATCCTGATCACAATGTGGATGTACAGCTTTAGCCAATGTCTCTGCAAGATCATAAGACTCTGGGTGAACTCTTGTATCATCCAAAAAATGGACATTGCTACAACCAGAGAGCAATTCACAGCAGTGAACGCGAAAGAACCCAACTGCATTATAGAGAACCTTCTTAGTCCTCAGTCCGCAATCAGTTAACTCCTTCCGGTTACTAAGTCCCTGAGAATTACTCAATCCCCTCTTCACAGAAGCAACTCTTTTAGGCCCAAGCCCTGATATAAACTGCATAGTAGCTAAAAGCCAGCCATGGTTCACAGCCTCGTTTATGTTAAGACCAACCTGATTTGTAACATCCACCATTACCCATTCAATCATCTCATACTTCTCATGCGCAGTAAGAAAATGATCTAAGGTGCACAGCTGCCAAGAAACTATCTCTTTCTGGTCCCCACACAATGTTGCAACCATAGCCAATGGATTTTGGAGGTAACGACCTAGAGCCACAGCTCGTTTAACAATACCTGTGAAATTTATCAGAACTAGTAAGGAAAAGAAAGTAGCAGTTACTGTGAAAGTTCAAAACAAATGCTATAAACAGATGTAAAATACCTGGTTGCCCAGGCAGCTGATCAGAGGAAATTTGTGAATGTTCATAAAGATCAGGTAAGGATTCATCGCCATAAACAACACTAATCCCATCCACATATTGGCCAACAACTCTAGAATCTTCTACAATCTTCAAAAACATTTAAAGAAAATAACATTACAAATAGATAACAGACTTTTCAGGTTTATCTTCCCAAGAAAAGAAATCACTGAACATTGCTAACAGAAGAGGCACAAGAGAAGAAGCATGTCACAAATATCAAATAACCTATGCTCTATCTGATATTGAGATTTAAGACACGGCAAGACATCCTATGTTCCAAAGGGTACAATGAAATAGAGAAATATAAAGGAGGTCTCACCATAGTGTAAATGACAAGAAATGAAAAGGTTTTCAGTGGCTCAAGCATATAATTCTTCCTAATGTCAATTATGAAATTTTCATAAAGGAAAAAAATAATATATAAACTACATCAACTCTTGATAGGGTGAGTTATTGAAAAGGGATAATTTAGTTCCTTTGCACTAACTTGCAAAGTAGTACTGATTGACAATGACTTTAGGAAGGTATACGTACCTGGCTAATATCATCCTTCAATCTCATACAGGAAACATTAGATGCACCAATAACAATAACATGCGGCAAATAGTCCGTAATAAACTTGAGAACACGTTGTTGGTCATTTCTCTTGCGCTGCTGGTCAATAACATTCTGCGACCTTAGACTAATGGACCCAGCATGCAATACATTGAGTATTTCACCTGAGGAATCCAACATGACAAATGTGGTAGCTGGCTTTCCAGGACCCCAACAGCAAGCCATGACCCTTGGCTGAATACCTTTTTCTTTAGCAACAAGATCCCTGCGCTGACTGGGTGCAACAGATACTCTACTCCACAGCTTCTTTGCATACTCCATGCGGATCCAGATTTTTGCTCTGGTAGTCAAAGCTGTCCTTGCCTCCTTTTCCAATGAAGGAAGAAGATGGTTTGAAAACGCATCCTTTAGTATTAATTTGCGTTGTTCATCCCAAGCATATCTGCCACCACCATCTACAAGATAAATGCCATTAAAGTCTCTAGCAATCTTATCTAGAACATCTTCCGGCAATTTTATGTTAACCTCAAGAAGCTTCTCTTCTTCTGCTTTTTGGATAAGGAGCCATTGAGCACCCTCAAATTTAGAAAGTGGTTTTTCTCTAAGCCGCTCAACACCTGCAAACTTGTGGAAGGAATCTATAGCACTTTTCCCTTCCAAGGTAGGGTTTGTTGAGACTACAGCTTTATCCATAAAAATACATCGAGCATGTTTCCTTAAACTTGGTTCAGAGCTGATTTCCACTGCAATCTAGAGAAGGCAAGATATTAGCTTACAATGGCTGGATACCTAGTTAAGACTAAAAAAAGGCAACATCAAAAGCCTACCATGTGTCGAGCACCTTTAAGCACAGCCTCTGGAGTTTCAAATATTTCAGACATAAAATTGGAAGCTACCTCCTCAGGGGATTCTTCAGCATCTTCCCAAAACTCAATTTCCTGTAAATGAAGAGGCAAATACTTCACCTAGAACAAATTCATAGAATTATGGAAGGATATACAAGGTAAACAAACTTACAACTTTCTCCATAGTAATTCGCGAACCGAATTGCTCAGCTTTATATCCAAACCTTCTGGCTAGTTGCCTCAGACCAGCTTTGAAACAGTTGTTATATTCTGATTTTGTTTTAGGCCTCTTAAATTTTCCATCCATCCTATCTTCAACTGGAGGAAAATGCAATCTAAACTTCTTCTCCGCATCATCTATGTCCCTTTCAGATTCAGAATTCTTGAGAGTCTTAGTGATTGACTCAAACGCTTGCTTTTTGAATGTGAGTATTGTCTCGTCAGTAATATTGTGATACTCTTCTTCATAACGCTTGTTATAATACGTGTGAAGAGAACTTTTCCGCTTCTGAAGAAGCAACCACTTTCTGTCCAGCTCTTTGATGGCCCAGAGTACCTGCAGTTATGTAATAATTACTTACGATCCTAACCAATGCAGCTAACTACACATATTAATCCAGATAAACCTACAATTCGCTGATCACTTCCCACTATATCCATGCAGAGGAGTGAGGGAAGGGAACTTTTACAAGACTACCTTGTGCCACTTAAGTCTAGGAGCTGTCTCAGCATCACCGTAAGCTGTGTTTACAGCTTCATCTTGCTCTGTATCGTCCAATAAACTTAGACATTGCTCCTTCCTATACATAGCTATGAATGGAACCTGAAAATAAGATAACAAATTGTTGTGGGAAAAAGTATGCAATTTAGAATTTGAAATAATCTCATTGCAAATTTAAGGTGTTCTTACGTCATATTTTTCCACGTGATGCAAATTCAAGAACCTCACTATGTCTTCCCTTTTGATCTTTTTGAGATAATCATTTCCTTCGGTCTCATCCATGGTGGTCCTCTTGAAAGTCACTGGATATATGTTTGTGGCAAGCTGACTAATAATCCAAGAAGCTTCCTCTCCTGTGTTCGTTTCGTCAAAAGGGTAAGGCCCTTCAATTTCCTCTAACACCTATAGAGATGAAATATGACAAACTCAGTGTTGAATAATGAGATCCAATAGACATTTTTTTTTGCAGAAGGGGATATAGCATGAACAGAAAAAATAAATAAACCTGCATCCTCTCTGGTATATCAATCTCCATTGTACTGACTGCCCCCTCCCCAAAATAATCTGATGTAACTATTGTCTTTTTATTCTCTAGCAGCTGATCAGCACTGCCAACTATGTGACCTGATGATTCTCTTGGCACTCTCCTTGATTTCATTAGATTCACCTTCCTCTTTCTAAAAGAGGTTCATAAACATAATGGAGCTGTAATTTACTGGTGAACTGTATAGATGGGTCAAAAAATGGAATGTATACAAATTGATGGAGAAAGCATACCTTATATGGGATTCTATCTCATTCATATCTACTTCGTCATACACGATAAAATCGTCCATGTCATCCACTTCATAATCAGACGTGTATTCCTCTTTTTCAGCAACGTCAAAGAGTAATTCTGCAGAGGATATGGTTTCTATTATTGATCCGCCTTTAAACTACAACCTACTGGTAGTTGAGCTATTCAGAATAAGATCCACATTGTGTCTCTATGAGTAGCATAAATTTTCTTTTTAATAAAAGCAATGCAGTACATAACTTGCTGCCATAAACAAAGGGGTATACAATTAGCAAATAACTTATGAGCAAAAACACCCGAAACTATTCCACCTTTCTCTAGAATGATCGATTTTGAGCAAACTGTCCTCTAAACCCATTATAAGAGCTGAGCTTCAGCTAAACCTAAAGGACTTAAGCACAATGCAGGCACTTATAATAAGAAAGACTTAAGATGTGCTCTTATATCAACAGCCATTGCCATAAGAGCATAGCTAAGTATGTTCTAAACATAGATGTGGATAACTGCAATCAACATATGTGATCAAATATTTCACTTTCTCCTTGGAAGATTAACATGTGATCCGAAAAGGAAGTGGAGTGTAAGATAAATTACCCTCATCCTCAGAAAAACCAGACGGCTCCATCCCCTCAGCATCATTTCCAAATTTTTTGAGCCGTTTCAGCTTGCTGCTTCCCTGAGAAGATTCAAATTACACAGTGTGCTGAGAAATAATAAACACATCCCCATGTCAAACAAAGAGATCAAATGAAGGGGGTGTGGCATCATACTTTCTGTGGTTGATAGATGACTAAGTCTCTATTTTCATTAATCAACGCAAGGTCTTCGTCGTCCAAAATATAAGGCTTCAACGATTTTCTAAGTAATAAAAAAACATGATAGTTTGTCAAGTATCCACGAAACAAACCTCAATACACAATACAGCCATACAGGTCAGGGTATGGATTTACCTTTTTCTCCTCTTCTTTTGCACCTCCTCTACCTCGTCCTCCTCCTCTTCATCCCAATCCACTATAAATCCATCTGTCTCAAACTCATCAAGATTTTCCTCTACACGTTCCAATAAACCCAAATTTATTCAAAAATAACAAATTAGAAACAATAATGAGCCTTACTTAAAAGTCATAAATGTAGATACCAGTTCAAAGCAATAGAACGAAGACTGGGAAAATGGTAACACAACTTGCACATTATGTTAAAAAATGTATTTTAAAAAATGAGAGTTATTAAGGCAGGTTGCTAATTTCCCAAAAATGTTTCATACAAAAAACAGTATGTTTACACTCAAAAACTAATACAGTTCAGTTATGGAAGTGTGAGCTTATTATAAAACAAGTTACTTAGAGTATACAAAAAAGAGAGGTGGAACATACACACAATTTTTACTTACTTACACCAACATTCAAATTTATTAAAGAGCATACTAAACTTTTCAATTTTTTTTGAAAAGTTTAATATATCATCTAATACATTTGAATGTTAGTATAAATAAGTGAAAAACGTAAGTATTATTTTTATATAAAAAAAGTATATTATCGTGTGATTAGCCATTAAAAGTATATGGAAACATATAATCGGGCAAGAATATATAGTTTAGTACATGAGCATTCGCCTTGGGCGAGAGATCTCGGCGGCGGAAATCGTTCACCGGCTCAACCTTGTTCCCCAAAACAATTATTATAAAATGGCATCAAATCACCCTCCAATCGCGAAAGCTGAATACAGCACCATTACAGTGCTAGACGAGAAAAGGAGTTACATACACCAAAATGGCTAAAAGTGCGAAACCCCAGTCAAAAACCAATAAAGCCTTTCAGAAAAGAAAAAAAAAACCTTTAACCGTGCAGTGCGAGAAGAGAAGAGAAACGCAGTTCACAAACATGGCGCAGAAAAGTAAAAAACAAAAAAACAAATCAGCCGAATCTACCGAGAGAGAAGGAGTTCCATATGAGCAATGGCTTTAAAAAATGGGAATCCGTAGAGAAAAAGAAGAAGGTAATACCGTCTTCTTCGTCGTATTTGTCATGGACTTGTATAGCTTTTCCCTTATCTCCCTT
This sequence comes from Erodium moschatum, assembly GCA_036897745.1. Lineage (NCBI taxonomy): Eukaryota > Viridiplantae > Streptophyta > Magnoliopsida > Geraniales > Geraniaceae > Erodium > Erodium moschatum. Next base: position 2,055 of record JAYMSV010001887.1, on the reverse strand, counting down.
CATCGCTCCAGCTTTTCTCGAAGAGATAAATACACTACTAAATCATCATGATCGTCGGAGAAAACTGAATCGGGAGCTTGGTATGCAACAGAACGTACCTATTTCTGGTTCGCCGGAGATGATGAGAAACCCTAGCTCCGGCTGGTATATGTGGAAGGTGTCAAGGAAAAGCAAAATGAGAGAGAGAGAGAGGGAGGTGGTGGCAGACGGAAATGAAATACTCGCCTAGGCGCTTCTGTACTCACACTGGTACGAAAATGCAAGACACGCCTTTTGTTTTTGTTTTTATTCTGGTTGGTGAGTTGTTTTACCATTATGCCCCCGTCCTCTGCTGCCACAGACTTCAACTTATGGTGCTTGGACCATCCTTTGCTTGCTCAGCACGATCGATGAAGAGAGGATAAGGAAGTTGATGTTGCCAAACACTGGCTTGAAGCCATTATTGATTTCTATTTTGGAGCATCCTATAACAAACATAGGAAGATCATTTTCAGTGCTAGACTGCTCCCTTCTCTGTTTATTTAATTATGTGTTTTTGCTCACCGTCTGCTCACTCCTTGTTACCCGGTTCACATGTGATTCTTACGAAAAATAAACTGAGCTTGTGAGACAAATCTTTCAAAAAAACAAAAAAGAGTGAGAATAATATTGATATGAAATGTTGGCATGTTAAAGTAATATATTAGAGGGTAAGTAAATCATGATGAGACGTCAAAATGATGTAAAGAGGTTTTCACGTTTCTCCATAAGATGATTTTTACAAACAATTTATATGTATTAATAGTCTTATCTTTCAGCAGATTTGCATATCTCATGTCATCATTACTATACTTCATAATGAGTAGATTATAAACAAATAGGTTTGATCTCTAAGGCCACACACTCCATATAAGAGTGTGTAAGTTTCATCGGAATCACCGAAACCGATCGACGCCACCATCGGAATCACCGACACAAAGATGACTCCGACTGGCGCGACAAAAAAAATTAAGAACCAAGGGATATTTGGTTGGGTGTCACTTTTGGATGTCGACTGCCGCCGGTTAATCGACAAAACCTGCACTAATACCCATTCTTCTGAACGCCATAGATTTGCACAAGTTTGTCTCTATGGTGGCTGCCGTTTTGTGTCTAGTTAAAGATAGAGGATAAATATAAGTTAGAGTTTTTATCTTAGGCTAATATTTTTTTTAAAGAAAGAGTTTATTATTAGGGTGTGCTTGCATGATATTTCAGCTCGTATCCATTTACGACACTAACCCTAACTTTCACTCTTTATAGATACAATACACAACGTACCCAATTTTCATTATTCTTTTCTTCTTAACATTATGTCGGCGCCCCTCGATAGTTGAGTCTCATGGTCATATTTTTCATGCTTAGAATTTTAGGGTTCTCTTCTAAGACTTCGAACATCATATGGTTTGCTCTCTACACCTTCACCTTCTTTTTCTTAACATACGAATGATTTTTTATTGATAGAGAGATAAAAAGATCGCTTGGATCGTACAATAGTGGAAATAAAATATCGTTACGAGATAAAGTTTTCGTGACGGCCAAAACATTGATCCTATTACAAGATGTCTCGTATAACCAGGGAAGAAGTTTGGGGTGGTTCCCTATTCAATCTATGAGTGGCGCCGTGAATCCCAAAGACTTTTCCCGTCTCGACTTGAAGTGGCCTATTATGTCGTAACAGTCGTTCAAGGAATGCACTAGGGAAAAGAGGAGGTTGAGGAGCAGGAGATGTCTTTTTCATAGAGGACGAGTGTGGCCCCTCTTGAACACCCCGATTTTCCGTAGTGGTCACATGGTGACCCGCGAGGCTGCGCACCGCGCCTAACTGGCACCCCATCGGGGCCAAAATCCATGGCATAGGCATTTTCTGTAGGACTGCCTTGAGGGGGGTGTCGGGTCCATCCGACCCCATGAAGAGTAGTAGTCGTTGGGCTCTTTCATCTGGTGGTCATGGTTGCCCTCAGTACCAGGCCCATCTCGCCGCTCCATGGGGCATTGAGGGACTCGGTAATGACGGGGTGGATACTCCATTTTCCG
>JAYMSV010001886.1:0-11950 GCA_036897745.1 Erodium moschatum | reverse complement strand
CTCAGTACATGTTTTTTTTTATCAACATTTAGCATTAGTTTGATCATCCCGATATAAAACATTTATTACTGAAGATTTATCAACACTCAATATTATTTTTATCACACCGATATAAGTTTTTGTTCTCGTGCTTCAAAATATGTTCAATATGCTACTTGATATAGGTTGTAACATATTGGTTGGTTGGTTTTTTAGTTCTGCATCGCCATTTATTGTTATTGAGCTCACTTCAACTCGAGTATCTCCCTCTCCTCCGCTTGATTATTACTATAATGTTTTCTTGTTGGGTCGGGTTTCTTCTGTTTTATAAAAACCTACCTTCTCCGTAAAAAAAAAACAAATATGTAAACAAGTATTATAAATAAAAGCATAATTCAAAATTGAGGATGGGATGGTCCACGTGCAATTGATTTACTCACCTATTGATTTTTGTTAATTAATATCTCCATTTGTTTCTGTTATTTTAGTACAAAAATGGAGATAGTGTGCCAAATTTAAAATTCAAATAATAAAACCACGCACGTCAAAGGCGGATTCACCCACGCGCCAATGTCTTTGACTTCGCACATTCTTAAGACCACCGCCACCACCACCTTCAGACTCGTCTCCGCTTCCTCTGCCATCAGATTCAAACCCCGCCATTTTCCCTCTTCCCGTTTTGCCCCTCTCCCCTCTCTCTCCGCGAGGGCCTTCTCATCTTTTCTTCCCGTCGCCGCCATGGGAGACGCTCCTGATGCTGGCATGGACGCCGTTCAGAGGCGCCTCATGTTCGAGGACGAGTCTGTTCCTAATCCTTCTGATCTCTTTTGCATTTTCCTCACCTTGCTTTGTTCATTTTCTGAGTTTCGCTGTGTTGGTGTGCGATTTGTGCTCTGCTGAATCTCTTGGTTGTTGATATCTGAATTTGTATTTAATGTTGCTGATTGATGAGTGAAATCAAGCTTAACTGTTTTTCTCAGCTGAGATTCAGAATCGGTTGATTTCATGTTTTCTCAGCAAACAAACAGAACTTGTTATTTAAATTACTGGAGCTGTTTGTGCTGGTTTTAGTTTTAGAATTCTATTACGCGCGTTCATTGAATCTGTGTGTGTTGAATTGATGTGATTGGATTGATTCCTTAGAACAAGAGCTATGCACTTTGTTCATGGTGATTCTCCAGTTATGGTTGCTCTTAAGCTCTTGTTTGTGACTTTCCTTTTGAATTTTCAGTTAGGTACTAGTTTTGCAATACAAGTGTGTGTGTAAGTTGATCAATTAATTTTCACATTTCCCTGAATTGTTAAATCATCTAAGCTCATTTTGGGTTCACAACACGCGCCATCGATCCGCTGAGCTTATATAAGTCCAGATTGGCTGGGTCTATTTCTTTGTGTAACTACTTAAATTTATATTTTTCTTGAAATATTTGAACTTTTCTGGCCCATTGAGTTCCCTAATTATGAATGGGGTGTTGATGAACTCGATAGGATATAAGGAACGAGATGATTTTGTGCAACAGAGTCTAGTATACTAATCTCTTATATGGCTTTCTCATGACTGTTTGACCATTGCTCTTCGGACTTTCGGTTTGAATTACTTAATTCTTTAACGTCTTGATCTTCTTCTCAATTGACATGTCTTAAACTGTACTTTGCAGATGCATTTTAGTGGATGAGAGTGACCGTGTTGTTGGTCATGAATCAAAATACAATTGTAAGTGCAAAAAATTAGCCATGGTTTGGTATCATGGAGAATATTTCTCTATCGTAGTGGCAATTATCGTGATATTTTACTTATCTAAAATTCTATTCGTAATTGATAATGTTTCTTATTGTACATGTTCTTTTATTGCTCCCCACTCTTTAGTTTCTATTTTGATATATGCCTTTAATATAAGTGCCGCTCAAAATATCTGCATTTTCCTCTTTAATTCTAGGATTTCTTTATTTAGTCATGCCACTGGAGGAATAAATGTCTGTGTAGCTGTAGGTAATTATTTAAGGTGGGGACAATGATAATTTAGTGTATGCTCGTATTATTAAAGATAACTGGATGTATTTGTTGAGAAAACAAATAGTTCTTCCTGAACTAAATCTAGATCTTGTTTTATCCTGGCTCAAAGTAATTGTTGGTACTGTTTGGATACCCATTGCTCATTGGTGCACCCGTCAAGGTTGCGAGCTCAGAGTAAATGGAAATATGGGAAACAATTGTATATATAGAAAGATTAATGACGACTAAAATTGTTTACAAGTATTAGTTATGTACAATTGTTTAGTAATGTTTCCTTTAACCTACCTTGGTCTGAGCTCTCAAATTTCCTTTGCACCGCTTCCTGTGCTATTTGGATATAAATTCAGCTTCAAGTATTTCCACTTACTAGAACCCAATGGATGTTGATATGAAATTATATTTTATTTGCTGTTTACTTGTTATAAGTGGATATTTCATTGTTTTTGTTTCTATAAGCGTGCAGGTCACTTGATGGAAAAGATTGAAACTGGAAAGATGCTGCACAGGGCTTTCAGTGTATTTTTGTTTAATTCCAAGTATGAATTGCTTCTTCAGGTATGTGTCTATGTACCTTTAAGTATAAGTTGATGATGTGCTACAACTGTTAGAAACTAGCATCACTGTGCATAACATATCTTTTCTATCCTTTACTATAATGGAGAGAACTTAAATGACTGCCACATATAGAGTTATCAAAATTTGAAATGATGTGCAGCTCTCAAGATATTTAATAAAGAAGGGATATATGAATTACCACCTTTGTATTTAGGGGCTTGGAGTGATTCAATAAGAGTGTAGCTGTACTCTCTTTCATTTTTAGAGGACCCGAGGACAATGCATAGAAGGCTTTACTACTGTTTAAGATAGGAAAGTGTTTTCGAGAAAATCCCCTGTTTTTTAGTAAATGATGGAAAAATTGGCACTGAAGTCTCTTGGGGAAATTCAAAGTTCTTATGCAGCCCGTGCATCATTATGAGATAGCCTAATAAAGTGATACAAAAAAATAGAACGAAAAATCAATTGACACTGAAGTGAAATTATTGCTGGTAATATGTGGAGATATCCTGCCCTTGAGAATACAAATTGCACCTAAAAAGATGATTAATGGCTAAAATTGACGCATGTTATGGACTTAGTGCAGCACCAAATTGATCCAACAACTCTCCAGTAAATGCCAGGCAAACAAATATGAAGAAATAGGGATATAGACAGAGTAGAGTCGAGAAACCAGACCATGTGAAGGTGCAAAGTCTATGTTAGTGCTGCTTCAGTTATGGAGTAATCTAAAAATTGTGCTACATTAATATGCACATGTCAACACCCTAAACCTAATTAGAATGCTTTAGTTTGTTTTGGATGCACTCCCTTATCTCTCTGAAATTGTATTTATTCTTTTATAGATAGAGAAGTGGCCTTCTCGAGTCTCTTTATCATCAAATATAAGTTACACCCTCATATGGCAATGGCATGAATCTTTTGCTATGTCACATTCACTCAATAATGACGCTTCAGATTATGGACTTCCATCTTTTACTTATACATATTGCTTTTCATTGCCTCTGTTCAGCAACGTTCTGCAACGAAAGTGACATTTCCTCTTGTGTGGACCAACACCTGCTGCAGCCATCCACTGTACCGTGAATCTGAGCTTGTTGAAGAGGATGTCCTAGGTATATTGTGCACATCTTTTTCCATTCAACGTCTTTCCATCACTTGGATGTATTTCCTGATTTGTTTCGTTTCTTCAATTATTTGCTGAACAGGTGTAAGAAATGCTGCGCAGAGGAAGCTTTTAGATGAACTTGGTATTCCTGCTAAAGATGTGCCGGTTGATCAGTTCACTCCACTGGGTCGCATGCTGTACAAGGCACCTTCTGATGGCAAGTGGGGAGAACATGAACGTAATATTTCTATCTTCCCATGCCTAGCATTTTATTTCCCAGGTCCCCAACCTTCTGGTTTTCATCGGAGTGTTCCCATGCATTCCATTCCATGACAAGGCTTCTTTGTTCGACTTTGCAGTGGATTACCTGCTCTTCATGGTTGGGGATGTGAATGTGAACCCAAACCCGGACGAAGTGGCTGACATAATGTATGTGAGCCGGGACGGGTTGAAGGAGCTGCTGAGGAAAGCAGATGCTGGTGAGGAGGGTCTGAAGCTCTCACCCTGGTTCAGACTGGTTGTGGACAACTTCTTGTTCAATTGGTGGGACCACGTGGAGAGGGGGACCCTCGAAAAAGCTGCTGACATGAAAACCATTCACAAGTTGCTCTGAGAAGAAAAAGAAGTTGATGCCTACTTGAGGCTCCATATGATGTAATAAGAGTGTAGCTTCCTTCCAATAAACTTGGAGTCAAGAGTCGAACTTGGTCCAATATTTCCTAGTTACTAAGCTCCGTTATGTTTCTGATTATGGTTTGGTGGCTATACATCAAGAGACGAACTTGGTCCGATATTTCCTAATAGTTTCAATGATACAGTAGGTTCTACTCTACTTAATAGTTATTGTAGCTCTACAAAAGAAAGAATATGCAGTGAATGATGATGTTTTTAGTACAAATTACTGAGATACCTTGGCAAATCGGTTTTGTATGAGACTGTTCATCTGCAGTGGCGTTGAGAAGATGGTGGTGTATGAAGAAGAAAATTACAGGAAATTGGATAAGATGCCCTCATATACAGAACCTACTGTATAATTGAAACTATTAGGAAAGAGATCAATGTAGCTCTATATAGATACTTATTTGTCTTCAATGTGTCGTCAGTTCGGTATGGCCACTGTAGAAGCTGCAATGAACTTGGCCGAATACATCAGTGCAACATTCTTTGATAACAATTGTTCATTTTCTTCAGTCTCAGTTCGCAGTTGATTATTGTTGCAGCATGAGATTCTATGATATTGAATACTTGTATCTCTTAGTAGTTAGTATGATTACAGCAAATTACAGATGGGGCTGTATTTTCCGATTCGGGTGAAATGGGGAATGGCCTAATTTGTAGAAATCATTTATGAGGTATTCAAGGCCTCCGTAATGGTACCCGTCCAGGTGTAATGTCCTCAGCATACGTCGAAGCAATAGCAATTTGAGAGGTGTTAAAGTGGATGATAGTAACAATTGGCAAAATATTTGAATCCAGAGTGATAGTTGTTCAGATGATCCAGGCAGGCATCAGCTTTACTTCACCTTTAGGGAATATTATACATGATTGTATTCTTTTACTATCTAAAGTCAATAATGTATGCAGTGTGTTCGAACTTCAGCGAACAGAGTCGCCCACAGGCTTGCACGGAAGGCTCGTCATATGCCTGTTCGCGAGTGGTCAGGAGCTCTACTCCCTGATGCGTGGAAGTCGCACAAGATCTATTCCCATCTCCACTCCTTCAAACAGAGTCATTACGAGATTCGCAAAGAAGCAGCCCGCCTGCATTGCTATAATTAGGTACCCATCTTAACACTTGATTTTTATAATGGTTGGGTAATTAACTGGTCCTTCTTTGACAACTATTTTGGAACATCTTGTTCTTATATAACATATCAAGATTATCACATACAATGTAAGAATCAAGTTAAGCATTGTTGAGAGATGATTTGTTGCAGTGTCTGAGCTACTGGTGCTTTTTGGGAAGTTGTGGAGAGACAGTGGCAAGGTTCTCTTCATCAACATGTTCTCTGCACTAGCTGTTCTTACTTATATCATGCTCTTCTACCTACTTGTTTTCAAAAATGAGATTTATCTGCATGATTATACATCTACCAAACTATTTTTTTTGTCAATTATTTTGCTGCATTTGAGTTTCCATGCAAAAACAACAATAAATACAAGACCAACTCAACAAAACACTTAAAACTGATATTTGAATTTAATTTTGGATTATCACAGTTGTAAATGTATACTTTGTTCCCAATTTAGATTGTCCAATCTTTTTATAGGAGCAAGAAGGCACAAAAAGACATGGGCTGAAGCAAAGCTGCAATTGGATAGATAGAACTCCAAGGTTTGGTGTATTGTTTGTTCCCTTCCTCTACATGGATGGACATACTTCATACTTAATACTGACATTTTAGTGAGGAATGTTTAGAAGTTGTAATGACACTCTTTGTTACAGTTACAGGAACGATGGAGTGAAAATTAGGACCTGAACATGAGACTAAATCTGAAACTTTTCGATACAACTTCAACACAATTGTTCGAAACGGAGACTGCTGATTAAGCCAAGAGGTAATTACAAAACAATAACACCTCAAGTGTTTCCAATCATAATTAGATAATTGTCAAATTTATAGAGAAGGGTAAGAAAAATGATATATTGGTTAATCAACAAACATGATACATCAAATTGGCTAAAAGTAAAAGTACAATTACCATATGATCAAAACAAAAAAGAATACCTAACCTCGTAATGCTCGTGTGATCAGACTCAACAATGGCTAGGAAATAGGAACTCAAGCAATTGCATACTTGACTGTCTCCGACTCTTGTGGTCGCCACATTGACTTCTGGACACAGAGTAATCCCTCGTTGTCCTTGGAATAGGTCATGCGGACCTCCCACTGCATTGACTTCGCCATGCTCTCGAGTTCATTCACAATGTCAATAGTGTCACGCACAATAAGCTTGCCTTCCGGCCTCAGGATCCTGTCCACTTCAGCAAATGCACCCGCTAAATTGCACCTATCAACAAACATATGCAGAAATGCCATTCTTTATTACATAAAACATTACTCGGATTCCAGATTAAGCAAGGAATCAAATTTTAAGGGTTCATGGAGTTAGTGCTCCGCTTCCCAATCATGTGGCATACCCTAATGTCTTTTCATCAGCTAGACAATGGCGCACCAATAACTCAATCATACAATGATGTTGATAATTCAGATACAATTGCAAAACATACCAAGATGTATTCGGTTTTTGCAAATTATAGCCCTCTTTGGTAAAGGCAAAAAAAAAAGTCACGAACTTGTTTTTGTTGAAAATTTAAAATTAAATAAGTAAAAAACGAAAAATCCAAAACTTTCATTTTTTTTCCTCTTTGTGCTGTACAAAGTGGAAGAAAATTGAGTGAGATGAAAAATATGGATCTTTTTGTTTTTGTTTTTTTACTTAAAAAATTTCAAGGGTAAAATCAGCATTTGAATCAAATTGATACGAAGAGCAACAAGAAGACACTTTTTGCCATTATCAAAGAAGAAGGCCACGATTTACGGAAAAGTGAACACCTCATGGTACTTTTTTGCAATTATCCCTATAATTTATTTCGTCAAAAAGAAGAGTGGACAATTATTTTGGAACATGCGGTTTAGAAATATAGGACACAGAACAGCGGGAGCAATACAAACCTCTTCTTGAGCTTGGAGAAAAGATGGTCTGCATGTAGAAGGTCATAAGTTCTAGGGTATGTGCTGAAAGACTCGCACCAATCATGGTATATGCCAAATAGACCACGTTCGAATATAATTGGTAGTGTATCTGGAGCATCTACGTTAACCACATTCATGACCCACACATTCAAGTCCTTCAGAGCAGCAGCAAATCTACAAAAGCACCCAAAATCTCAAAAACAAGGAAAATGGAAGGAGATGATAATGTAGTAACATAATAGATATAGAACTAAAGAAATTCATTTTGCTTACCCTCCATAAATAGATCTCATGTCCATAACATTCCTCACAGTAGCCCAGTTGATTCCCATACCATTAATGTATGATTGAGAGACTACGCGCTTCCAGTGCTTGTTATCGGCTGTGAAATCTTCTGGTGCTGCTTTGCCATAAACCCCAACCTGAGAACTAAGAAGCCAGTATGGTGTTTTGTCCAACCTTGCCGGCCATTGCTCAGGCCATTGAGACCCTCTCTCAGTCGAACTCAAGGGCACTTTGTGCATGCATGCTTGCAAAGGCACATTCCTACCACAATAGAAAAATTGCATTGATTGTTTGAAGCACGAAACAATTTTTTACTTGAATTATTTTTGCAAATAGTTGATTATATGACACTATGGTATATAAGGACAACCAGGGAAGAATGTTAAATGAAATGTATGAATAAATAAATACTCATTACCTAATGAATATTGATTATGATTGTTTAACAGCTAAATGCAAGGAAGAGGATATTCCAAGTTCCTAACGAGTTAGAGCCTAATATTTATGAGAGGAAAAAGGTAATACCAGGCAGCATTGGGAGCATCAGACTCAGGACAGATTGGGGGGTCATTCTGGGCTCTTTGTTCATAGCACTCATTGTCTGTGGGCTTCTGATATATGGCTGCACCAACTTGGTTTACTTCATCCCTGCTAATTTTCACGAGTTTCCAGCACATCTTTTCTAACAATGCTGATGTGGCTGCATAGATTTATAGCAAAACATACAAGTAATTAGAACCAAACAACAAAGGCCATCTCCCTTGAGATAAGAACATGTCGAGCTAGATGTCATCTACCTTCCCAAATCTCAACATCTTCTGGTTTCTTCTGATAAACTGGAGTAGCAGACCACACAAAGAAACCCCCAGGCCGCAACAAGCGGTTCAACTCCAACATAAGTTTTCCACCTGTGCATTGAATTGAAGTCAGTTGACCCTCCTAAGCAAAAATGAATTAACATATGCACCGAAAAAAAATTCAAATACAATAAGATTGATATATCAATTAAGGTATTTTATATAAATACTCAGGGAGAGAAAATATCAACATTTCATAAATACATTCAGAATTTCATTGTGCGGAAAAATAGTGCAGCTTACAAATTTGAGATAAATGCACTGAAATATAATTTCTAAGGTTGCCTGAGCTTAACCTCATCCAACCAAGCTTATTAAATTTAAAGCAATGGATTTACCTTCGATATGCCATGGCACTCTACAGCGGGCACAGTGCACAACATCAAAGACATTCCCTGGGTAAGGAAGTCGCTTTGTACCCATGACAGCAGATATAGCAGGAATTCCCCTCTCGAGTGCGAATTGAACTTGGGCTTCATGTTCGTCTTTAGGAGCTAATGACATAGCAAGAACATCTCTATCAAAGAGAAAGCCTCCAAAGCTAGCCACCCCACAACCAACATCCAATAATACACGGGAGCGTTTTCCCCAGGCAATATCAGGAACAGTCTATAATGCACATAAATTGATATTGGTAAAATATTGTTAGACAACATCAAACAGATAAAAAATACATATATCAGCGAGGGAGTTACATCGTCATGAGTTGGTGAAACACTCTCAAATATCATTATCACCTTTGTTGAATTAATGTGATAAGAAAATAAAATAAAATAAAAATTCAAATTCAGAACTCTGCTATGATTCTTTCAGTCTGCCTTAGATGATGAAACAGGGATTATGTCTCCCATAATCATCCAACAGAAAGCCAAGATCAACTACATTTTATATTTCTAGTTATGTTTTAGATTCCACATTAACTGCATGGGTGTATTATGTATAGAGCGTGTATTTGAGTAACATTGAAGAGAAATCTACGAATAATGAAGTCTAGAAACAGTAGAAGGCACAAAACTCATAGATAAAAGGGCACACGATGTTCACCTCCTTTAGGAAATCAATGTAATGAAGAGCTCCATTCTTAAACTGCGTCCCACCACCAGGAAAAGTAAGATATTCGCCAGATACTTTGACCCAATTTTGATGCCCCTTAACGACTGCAAGTTTGGTGTGAGGGACATTATAGTACCATATCTGTGAGAGTACACTTGATCAGTTAATCTTGGCAGGTCAAAGAGGGAAAATCTTAGCAACTTAAAAGTAAATGCACTTTACATCCATAAATTATTTACATACCTTGTCCCTGCTAGTAGGCCACTCAACCGAACGTCTATATCCCTCAGGAAGAGAAACAAGACAGGTAGGTGGCTCCTCAGGACAATGTCTCTCCCGATGCTCATAATGCTTGGTTGAGGTAAGGCTCTTGATTGCTTTCAAATTGTCAAGGCATGGAATGAAATCAGGCCCAGCGGTAACATTGCAGACTTTCCAACTATACTCAGCTTGCTGCTTAGAAGATTGTTGGGCATCCTTTTCATTTTTCGACTCAGCTGCCTGAGTTGAAAATGCTCCATTTTGAGTGTTAGTTTCATTCAAAAGCTCTGACTGAGCCCCAGAGGGAAATACCTCAATTGAACTCTCCTTTTTATCCTGGTCATCCTTAGTTGTTTCATCAGAATCCTTTTTCTCATTCTGTTCCACCTTTTCCTCGACCTGGACATCCACCTTTTCTCCTTCATTAGTTTCACCTGAGTTATCCTCTAATTTATCATCGCCCTTGTCTGAATCAGATTTTTGATCCTCTTGGCCATCTGTTTTTGTCTCTCCACCTTCTGTATTAGAATCTCCATCTCCTGTGTTGGAATCCCCATCTTCTGATTTATTTTCTTCGTTTGTGTTTTCCTTGTTCTCTTCTTGCTTCTCCTCTTGATTTTCTTGAGTGCTAGTGTTGCTTTCACCTTCAGTGGAGCTAAAACTGCTGTCTCCTTTTGTTGCATCCTCAGTTAAATCACCCTGATTATCTTCAAACTGCTTGCCCTCGTTGCTTACAGTCACTTGCTCCTTGACCTCATTTTTGTTATCTTCAGCCACATCAGATGTCTTAACAGGGACCACAGAGGATGAAGTCATCATCCAGATCCCAACCAAACAGAGAGCCACAAACACAACAACTGTCACTGTCGAGCAGTAGCTGGAAGCTGATCTCCTATTATCTATTTTTGTATACTTCCCGGTCGCCATGATTATTTCTTACGTAATTACTTCCTCAATAGTTCAAACCTAGAAAGACAACAATATTCAAATACCCAATCAAAAGATCTAACTTTCTGTGGACATCAAACTGAGCCAGTATAAAGAGAAAAAGGATCTAACCATAGTACTCACACACTAAGCAACCAATAGACACAAACAGTAATAATATGATGTGCCAGTATACCAGATCAAGCAAAAACTGATACTTCAGCACAAATCAACTAAAATCAGATATTAAATTAAGTTCAAGACTACAGCAAACTAACATCCAGATAAGTAATCCAATTATACAGAAATTTTAAGTTAAATTTGCCAGAAAAGTTCCAGAAGATCAACAGAATGACGATCAAGTGAAGCTCCAATAAGTTTAGAACTTCAAAATCACACACACAAGTCCCTCGCTACTCGAAAAACACAATAGTATGATAATAGATCAAATCCGAGACCGAAATAGCGAAATGTTCACACGAAGAACACGTACACGACTGTCAAAGCAACAGATGCGATCCACGATACACCGACGTACTAACCAACATTACGGAACAACTCAAAGCTGTAAAACAGTGAGATCGCTACTTGGCGATCACAAACATGGCAACGAAACCGAAAAAAAATCGCATTGGATCTGACACAGCAACTAGAAAGCTAAAAAAACAAGCGCGAAATCAAGGAAATTCTACAGAGAAATTGATGAAAATGCAAATGATTCAATGTGCGAATGCAGATCTGATCGAAGTACCTGGGAATCGCAGAAGAGCCGAAGTAGATCTAAAGGAAGAAGAAGAGCTAGGTCTCAGTGGTCATGGCTTTCTCTCACTAGAGAGACTAGGAAGGCAGATGGGATCAGAGCTCAGCTGATACGGGAAGGAGATGAGAACGATACAGAGATTTAATAGAACGATCACGAATATTTATTTATTTATTTTAATGTGAAGAGACTATTTTGCCCTCGTAAATAGAGACGGCCAACGATTGATATTGTAAATTCAAATCATTTTCGAGATATCTACGGTTTTTAATTACTAAATCGGTAATTTAAAGTTATCAGTTTATAAAAAATAAGTAAATGTAATAGTATAGCAATAATATATTTTTTTAGGACGAAACGATTGGATATTATAAATAACAAGTGTTTACAGAGCCAAAAGCAATAAAACACTTAGAGCAACCACAGTCGTAGTCTATTCGTACCGACTGTTCG
>JAYMSV010001885.1:0-11954 GCA_036897745.1 Erodium moschatum | reverse complement strand
GCGCTCCGATAGTGCTTTTGGACCCCGCGGGGTTTCCAAAGGGGAGCCACATCCCGACCCTTAGGGGACGGACACTATGTGTCCTTCAGTCTCCACATTTTCCTAGCATACTCCTTGAACAACTGTTACGACACAACAATCTCGTTCAAGTCGAGACGGAAAAAGCTTCATGATTCCACGGCGCTAAGCACAGCTCGAATAGGGAACCACCCCTAGCCTCTTCCTGGATTTTTCCGGACATTTAGTTATAGAATCAGTATTTCGGCCGTCACCAAAACTGTATCTCATTCTATTAAAATATTTCCACTACTGTACGGTCCCTGTGACTTTTTTTTTTATTATTATACCAATAAAAGTCTCACCGTATGCTAAAAATAAAATGTACGTTGGTAGTTGTTAAGGTAAGGGGGATCAATTTGGACGTGAGTCACTTTACACATACGATGAGTCAAGTCACGGTATACTTTTTCCCTGTAATCTATATTAATAATTTTTGAATTTGTTACGTGTATATATATATTAAGCTATACGCAAATTCGTATGTAGACACTAACAATTGGATATTAAAAATACCTGCAATAAACTTTGCACCATTTTGTGCCATTCATATTTTCATCAAACTCTGTTAACTTTTTTTTGATCAGCGCGGTTTTTTATTAGAAAAAACTCTTACCATGAATGGAAAGAGCAAAATAGTCCTGAGTCCAGGACAACCAGGCAAAAACGATTACAAACAAACTCTCAACAGAGCTAAAGGGCCAAACCACGAAAAGCGAAGAAAAGAAGAGATTAACTCTCCTCATCAGTGACCCAATCATCACCTTCTGAAGTCTCATCTACGGTCTTCGATTGAGCAGGAAAATGTAGAAGATCTTTACATGCTTCTACGACCTGTGCCCACACATCAACACGAGTAGCACGTCTTTCACAAGTCAACAAACGTGCTCGAGGTTTGGACTGAGCAATGAAATAATCTGACATGTGCTTAGGTGGTCGACTCTGACGTTTCAGAGGTTTGAGGAGGGCATCCTTCTATGGACTACCTTGTTCCCCCGAAGGACCACCCTGAGCCAAAACACCCTCGATAGCATCTCCTGAACTCGATAGCACCGAAGGCGGGTCTAAAACTGGCCGATCAGCTCCACCAGATTTACCAACCGGACCCAAGAGTCTGGTCGGGCCAATAAAACCTGGCAAAGCCCCTTCCTGTCCGTGATGGGCCACAAAACGGGCCTGAACATCACACTTCTGTTTCAACACCCCCTGCCTAGTCGGAATTGGGCTCAACTCGGAATGGGCCTCCAATTCAGCCCTTGAAACACGGCCCGAGCCGACTAAATCCACTGTAGCGCCGTCTTCTCCGGATGGAATTGGATCTGCATTTGAAGAACTCGATTTTACAGGTACTCCACGTGGCTCGCGATCAATCTCCTGAGCAGATGTTTCTGTTACAACCAAATCCATAGAGGCCGAATCAAATCTTGGATGAGTATTCAAAATTTGAAATTTTGAAACCAAATCTCGAAATCCTTGATACGGTAACCGAAAAGAGGTGATCGGCACTCCACCGGCCACCGCCGAAGTCAAATCGCACGACAAGACCATAACACCTCCATCACTCGTCTCGAACCGAGCTGATAGTTCAAGGCCATCCCCCGCTGAACCCAAAATAGAGACACGAAACTCTGTATGCGGGATTTGTAACTGAGGGACCTCAACACTCGGGGCCGACTCTGGCTTCTTCTCCCAAGCAAGAGCGACGAACAGGATATGACCATTAAGTTTGAATTCGTGCACGGTAGTTTCGCAAGCTGCGCTTCATCCGACGATGAAAACTCGACGAAACCGAAAACATGTCCCCTTCGATTTGGACGCTTGAGAACTGAGATGGATGTAATGGTGCCAAAAACAACAAATACATTCATAACCGAAGCTTCTGAAAAAATCAAAAGGTAAACTAGAAATATACACCTTTGATGCAGACAACTTCTTTGTAACTGGTCCTCCCAATGGTTTTGATGGCTTACGTCTCTTTGGAACAATTTCTCCACCACCTGCAACATTCGCAGTGTCTCGAATCGTCTTTGAAGATCCAACACATGCACCTTCCTTCTGCGTAGACGAACCTCCACCCCGATTACCAGAGCGAACAACCGACATCGTCTTCGAAACACCAACACGATTTTTCTTGGTTGTAGACGGACGAAGAACTGAGCCCGATCTTCCTTTCTTATTAGACAGCCCCTTGACTGAATCCTTATGTGATACGATTTTGCAATATGTATCATAACTTTGTAATAAATCAGAACAAAAAGAAGAAAAAGATACAGGCTCGTGGAATATGGCATTTTTCTCAGGGTTAGGCATACCAGACGTAGACCAGCAAACCTTTTACTTGCCTCGTACTCTGTTAACTTTTGATGTTTGTTTTTATAAAATGTTAAAATATCCCGGTCTTCAAATCTGAAAATTAACTGACCATATTTCATTCCTTTCACTCCTCTAAAAGCACTCATAGAGGCGTCGAGACTGAGTCGGTTCACACCATTGAATCTGTCCTTTTCGTAGAAAAGTTACGTCGTATCTTCGTTGCAGAGTCGCGTTTCAGTCGAATTTTCGAAGTCGCATTTTCGACGTCGAGAATTCTGCGGATCCTGAACCTTGGTCCATTCGATGCATTCAAGGCCGCTGCATCGAGGTCCAACGAATCGTAAGGCGACACATGGCAGAAATAAATAAAGCCGAAATTTAATTTTGGCTTTAAATAACGAACCAAATCTTCTTCTTCACGACACTCCCGATTCTGCTGCAACTTTCATCGGCGTGTCTTTGATCAACCCCGCTGCAGAATCGGTCCATATTCAACCGTTCAACAAAAAGCCTTTATGTTTCTCCAGATGAATCAATGGACAACAACGACAACTCCTGATTCGAGGGCTTGACCACGGTCCCGAGATCAAGCTCATGGACGCCTTATCACGGGTTGCCCGTACCGAGAACGCAATGTCCGTCGCTAGTCTTATATGTCCGACTTCATCCACCCCCGTCAAGGGTAATAAGTATGTACCAAAAGTGGAGTCACCCCGAGGAGGTTACATTGGTGTGTGCATGGCGCAAACTATCGGAGCACGGAGCCGACCAGACCGGCCAAGCCTTTTGGGATAACATTCGGGCGGAGCTCACCCACGTGACTCGTCAAACCTCAGCGATGGAGCGGTCCTCTGAAAACTGCAAGTACCATTGATGGTCACCAACCAGAAGGTTAAGATGTTCTAGTTGTGCCGGTCAAAGTTCAAGCTCATTTACCAACCCGGTTGTTCCGATGACCAGGTCATGGTCAACTCAGACCCGTACTTGATTCCACGCTCAAAGCTCAAAAAACTCTACAATCTACCAAATTTATCTACTACTTTCTCTCCAATTTCACGCAACTTTAACTTCAAGGTATGTTGATACGTTAATTAATCAAGTCTAGATGTAAATATAGGGCTTTAGGGTTTATGTAGATGTAGTTGTAGATGCGTCGCTTTTAGACCTAGACTTAGGTGTAGACGTAAGGGTTTCTCACTCTATAGAGGGTTAGAGATATGTAACTAGAATATTATAAATCCATTCCGGTTGAGATAGACATAGACTACATGGAATTGTAATTTTTCTTTTGCTCTACTCCACTAGGCAAGTTCATTGAAATTGACATGACACAGATTCCGAAAATTCATTATATCTTGAGCGAAGAGTTCCGGTTGGAATTCAAGATCACAGGAAAATGTCAGTTGAAGGAATTTGTAAATTCGATCAAACCTAGGCGGGACGAACCTTACATTATTTCGAGTACAAACTCCATTTGGAAACTTGTTTGAAGTAGTAGATAATGTCGATCATACTGGCCAATTGATGTGGGCACTTCTTGTTCGACAAGCTGCTATATGTTTTGATCACTAGTTTTCTTTGTCATGAACCAGTCGTCGGGGACTTGTTATTAGGTGAGAGCTCATCGTTTTTGGATATACATTGGAAAGGTAATTTGGGAAGAGTAAGTACATGTGACTTGGTTAAGAAATTGGATGAGCTAGTTATTGATCAAGCGCTACATTCCCCGAATGAAGCTAATTGGGAAGTCATGAAGTTGGCATTGCTCTTGTTCTTCGTAAGTTCTCATAGAACCATGCCCATGAAGCATCATTTTCTGAGACAACGATTGTCCATACTATAAGATATTGCTTACTATTACCATTTGCGCTTTTGCAATTAACATTATCCTTTGTACTTTGACTTTAAGAAAGTAGCATCTACTAAAATAACCTTTCTTAAGGAAGAAAGAAATCTGTTGAAGCATGGTCGATATGCTATAAAATAATATTGGAATCTACCATTTGCATCCACATTCAAATTGGTTCTTGTGTCAGGATTCAGCTTCTCAACCATGGGAAAATAAGTAGGAATATTTTGATAACTTTCCATAGGACTACATTTGAGACGATTGATTGCAATTTGTTTTGCCTTCCAAGCTTTCCAGTTTGATATTGACACATGCAATTTGTTTCTAATCATAACCACAGTTTGTTTTACCGTTGTTGTGTCTTTTTCATCAAAAAACATCATTTCCATATATTCAACAGTTAGTCTGGAAGTTGTTTGACAATGATTTAACCTTATTTCACGTACTTCGCAAGTGTGACTGTGTCTATACGTTCCTATGGAGAATTACCTTGACTTTGTAACTTTAGATGCACACACTACCCATTTGCAACCCTGGCGAACGCATCCTACAACATGCATTTTGTTATTAGTTTTCTTATGTTGCATCTCAAACTTATCTTCAATTACAATTCCTACCAAGTAATTGTTCACATGTTGTTTGTTCTCAAACACGTCACCAACTACGAAGGTTGAACTATTTCCGAAATTGAATGAGTTTGATTTTTGTTCTTCATCAACCTTTTCTTCTCTAAATGGTTCAAGGTGGACTTTAGGATAAATGCATTGTATGTGTTCGTATTCATATTCGGCCACCTTAATCACATATGGTTGTTGTTGTTGTGAAGGAGGAGATGATGCTCCTGCCTCGGTACTAGGTTCAGTTGAAGGTGAATGAGGCATGTGCTCAAAGTCAGAGTAAGTATCACGTTCATGTGGTGTGAATTAGGAGATGATACTATCTTGGTATCCTGATCATGATCATCTAGGTAATAGGTACTACAATTGGCTCTACCCGACCTACCGCATAAGCAATATCGGGTCCATATACTTTGTTTCTCAATCAGCTCCATATGTAATATGTTTCCTATCCGACTAGATTCCCCATAAAACATTAGAATGATTGAACATGGCCATCCTTTAATATCGAAACTAGTCGGACCCCTTTTCCACAACTTTCAGTCACGAGAGGTAAGAATTTGACCTCCAATTCTATGATATTCTTGACCACTCCAACCTCGCTATATATTATATCCAATAGCATCTGAAATATTATATTGTTACTATCAACATCCACATATGCAACTCCATATTTATGACTTGGTATCCACTTAAACTTCCCTCCTTGTTCAATATATTCTCCACCCCATGTAGCGTAAATAGCAACATGATCTATATTCCTACAAGAATTTGTAATGTAAAAATTTACAAATATGCGACATAGACTTCCAAAAAAATCGAGATTTTGAAATCTCAACAAATATTTTTACTTCCCGCTCAGTACGGTCAAAACCCAGTAATTAGATCCAATAAATCGGGATGTAAGAAATAAATTTTATACATACATATGCATATAAAAATTCATGAACATAAACAAACAATAATTTTTCCCCAATAAAATCGAAAATTATAATTGAGGGTTTTCTATGTACTTACTTCGATATATGGTATTTCTCTGGGTAGATTTTGGTTTTGATGACGACCTGATAAAGTGTAGCTCGGCCAAGCAATTTGAAGCGCCCGAAAAGGAAATGGTGAATGGAGGTAACATCGAGCTTGGAAGGAAGAAGATGAATAACAATCGAAAATTGAATTGGGTATAATTGGTTAGGGTTTGGGGTAATAAATATAAAAAAAAGGACCACTTTCAAAATACTATAAATTAATACGAGGGTAAGTTCAGTGTTTCAAAAGTTCATTCAATAAAGAGGCTCTTTACCAAGAGGAATTTTCGGGTAAAAACCGAAATTCAGGTGTGAAACACAAACCAACCCGGACCATTGATTTAGGGGATCATACGATCACCGAAATTCAGGGGGGTGATTGATTACAAAATTAATTACAAAGATATGCATTAATTATTTTTGTTTAAATCTTGGTCTTTGATTCCACGATCCAAGGACTCAGATTGATGATTTTTATTTCATACGAAAGATACAAGTTTGTCCCAGATTGATAATTTGTATTTCGTACGAAAGATACAAGTTTGTACCTGAATCTTATCCCTTTACCAAAATTGAAATGAAATCAATTAAATGAAATTATTGGACATGCAAATGATTATATACATAAATTGAGTATATTTTGGCAATTCATGTTGGACAAAAGTGAATTTAGAAAAGTGGAAATGGTCAACTTGACGCTCAAATATCTATCGGATCGGCTCATCCTAGAACTATAGAAAGATTAGTTTCGTGGTCTAGGAAGTGAGGCATTTCCAACAAGATATCATGAGGTCTAAACGGACAAGAGGTGAATGGGCAATTAAAGCTCAAAGGTCACCCTTTGATCTTAGTTGTTGAGAAAATTGCAAATGAAAAATGCACCATTCTTATGTAGTCCCACATGAAAAGATTTCCAACCCTTCTTTGGGTTTATGTAGTATGGCCTTCCTAACATGTTTGAATTGCTTGGATGTAAGGTTCTCTCTCGCGCGCAGGCACACCGTGAGGGTCGCGAATGCTGCGGCGAATTTAGGTCCGTAGCGCCAGCTCCGTTTTGCTTACAAACTAAGGAAATTTCCAAATTTTATATTATTTCGAATCCCACAATAATTCCGAAATTAATTTTAATTTCCGGATTTTATTAATTTCGAAATTAATATTTAATATTCGAAATTATTTGTTTGTTAATTCCGAAAATTGGTTGTTTCCAAATACTTGTTTCCGATTGTCTCCCCTTTTCCCTATTTAAGCTTTGCTCCAGTCATTATTCAAGACACAAAATTTACCTGAAAAATTTCTCTCATTCTCCAAGACCAGAGCAATCGTTTCTTCTTATTCGGTGCTACTTATCATACATGGTTTCACGTTAGTTTACGTTGTCGTTGTATCCTGGGAGACTTGCTCAGACGGTGCTATAAAAAGTCTCAAGGAAACCGGTTCGCGGGCCTCGACAAACCAGCTCCCTCTTCGATCATCGCGTGAGGTTACTGTATCGATTATACTTTACTTCTACGAGTTTATTAATTTGTGTACTCCGACCTTATTTAATAACATTTGTTTCATTTTTTATCTGTTCGTTATTGTTTATGGACTAACCCGTCTAACAATTCAACACATGAAACGTGTATGTATTGCCCAGTCGTATAGTGTGATTTGCACATGACTCATTATTTTTTGTAAATTTCAAAATATTAACATATCACATGAAAATCATGTGATAAGAATGAAATTTTATTGTTAGTACAAATATAAAACATGAAAATATATACATACAAATGGTTATGTGTTTGAGTTATATGACATAAATTATTAAACCAGAAACAAACACAATGAAAATCAATTAAGAGTGCATTAGCTTCTACACACAACATCATTGAGAGATTAGTTCAAGCAACTCCAATCAAAGTGAGAAGCATCTTCTCATAGTCCCCAGAGGTATCTCTCATTATTGCTTTGTCCAGAGGCTTGTTGTACCTCTTATGGAACCCTTCCATTATGCGCTTCATAGAGCACTCAGCCTGAGTGACAACAACTCTGGTCAGAGCTTCCTCATCGGTTCCCGCTTCAGAAATGGCGCGCTGAAGAACTTTCTGAAAGTACCTATCAGGGTTTGTCAAGCATTTCATGGTAGCTCTTAGAAAAGCAACCTCTTTGTCCCTTGCATTCATCTTTTTCAAATCCTTGTTAAAGTGGTTGTCAAATTGTTCATAATACTGGTCAAGTGTAGCCTTTATCTGAGCCTTGCTTCTTGTTGACAAGATCGCGATAAGGTCATCGTGGTAATATGCCTTCTCTGAGATTTTTTCATGGAGTATCTTGGCCTCTGATTTGGCAAGTGTATCGTCGACTTCAGGCCCCTCGTACCGGTAAGCTGTCAAAAGGGGTAACAAAAGCTGCAAGAAGATTATGCAGTTAATTAGGGAGTTGATCTTGTTTTAATTCAGCTAAAGCGATGTTAAGATCATAGTAACCTTGCGAGGATTTCCGGTTAGGTGATGAACAACATCTTCTTCAAGAGATTTCTTGGTATGAGCAAGGTAGGCTTGGCGAACAAGAAAAAGGTCATGTGAGGTTCTTGTACAAGCTATTTCCATTAGAACATAATTAGGTTTTGAACTTTTCTTCCCCGTAGCTTCATAAGCCAGCAAGGCATCACGCTCAGTAGGGCTCAGCGTCCACAAAAGCACTACCCTCTATTTAGAATAAAGTAATTCAAAACCATCAGCTTTTACCGAAAGCTTCACCCACATCTTTTGAGGTTGGTAATGACACTTAGACTTGTAAACAACTCTGCTGGATATGCTAACATTTAACACTCTTAATATAAACAGAAACAATATATATTCTACGTTTCTACTGGCGCATTTTCATTTCCATTGACAACTATAAAAATGAAGTGAAGAAACTAACCTCAAAAGCACCTGAAATTTCTTTATACAGTGCTTTGAGGAGTTCCACCCCATAATTCTCAGCATAAGTTTGTTGAATCAACTTGCGCTGAGTTGCATTTCTGTGACCCAATATGGATATGATCTTCTCCTCATCGGTTCCCAATCCTGCAAGTATGAAACACCTATACATTTGATTGCTTATAATTTTCAAAACTTGGTTTCGATCCATGTACAAAATCCCATGCGTATAATTGAGGAAAATTTGAAAAAGAAACTTTACCATAAGATATTCATTTTTGCAACTTGTATCCATCTTCTTTGATAATGGCAAGAAATACCATGAACTTGTCTTTTGTTGCATTTTCTATAAATTTTTTCAAAATATGATTTTATCCTTGAAATTTTTAATTTTAAAAACAGTAATTAAAGAACAAAAAATCCAAATTTTGGTAACTCTTAGATTTTTTATTTTTTAAATGTAAATTGTAGGGTAAATCATCATTTTTTTACAAATTATAACAAAAAGACAAGGATACTTTTTTTAATTAACAATAAAGAGAGCTACAAGTTGCAAAAATATGAATATCACGGGATATATTTTTTTCCAATCTAATTACAACTAAATCTTTTATGCACCACAAACGGATACAAAGCGAACATGATGCATGCTCAAATCATAGATTTCAAGAACTCCAAAATCAATCTAATTACCAATCTTAAATAATTTTTTCAAATCATAGATTTAACAACTCCAAAATCAAAATTTGAAGCTAACCCTTGTAAAAGTAAGAGTGCGTATATGCATTTAATCACCATATATACAAACAAGCACTAGTCACAAAGAAAAATAAATAAACAAGATTGGGATAATTTTATTTTGTTTACGGATTGAATGAAATAGAGATCAATGGGAGGTCGGATTGAAACCATCAAGCTTATACAATGGGAGGTCGGATTGGAAAGATCAAAAATTAAATAGAGAGGGAGAGAAGAAAGCAACCATCGAAAGCTTCCTTGAGCTGCGCACAATCTTCGTCCGCGGGAGGCACCTCATCTGGCACTGTAAGCGTCGCCATTGTCCATGCGAATCGTGATTGTCAATTGAATCAGAATTTAGGAGTCTCTTCTTCTCATGATATGGATTCATGCAAAGGGACAAAATTGATTTTAGATTTGTCCTTCTATGTTCGTCATCGTCAAGGGAAGATGGATCAATTTGGGCTCCAGTCACTTTTAACATATGCGTGAGCAAGAGCCACGTCTCAAATGAGTTTTTTTTTTCTTCTTTTTTTGACTAAATTTTTTTTCGCTTTTATTAGATATCATAGAGAAGAATACAATTTAGTGCATCAGGAAGAGTTCTTGACCACTGAAGCATATGTATAGATGGATCTCCCCGCTAGCCAGTGAGCGGCCTTGTTCGCAGTCATTTTTACAAATTGGTGAGAAATTCCCTCGTTTTGAGTCAGCATGAGACGGATGTCTCAAATAATGGTATCAATCGGGTATGCTGGTGGGTCCCCTTTGAGTATCATATTTAATAAGACTTGCGCGTCAGACCGAATAACAATAGGGGCTGCTGGTCCTAGCGAAGTCAATCATGTGTACTTGGAGATTGTCTTTCAATAATTTTTTTAAAAGGGATATTTTAAGAATTATTACAATAACAACGACAACTAAAAGATGACGAAAGCCAAATAAAAGCACAACTCTTGGTTCACGGACTCAAACCAGGGGTCCTTCGTAAATCAAGTGAAATGTTTGATCGTTGAGTGTTTATATGACTGGAGGTTGACATTTTCAAGGATAAACCAAACCGGAACTAGAAAACTTAATTGGGGACTACTAGACCTTCCCAAATAAATAAGATTTGTTACTTCTACATTATCCATATTGGAGAAGAAATCAAATTTTATTGAATACTAGTTTTTAGATTTTTTTTTATAAACACTGAATACTAGTTTTATCACCACTAAACACTAAGTTTATCACTAAATTACATGTGTTTTATCACCCTATCACATGTGTTTTATCAACACTAAACTCTAGTTTATCACCCCTATTATCAAAATTGAACATGATTTTTATCACTTCATCGCCTGTTTTTTTATCACCTCAGTACATGTTTTTTAACAATATTTAGCACTAGTTTGATCACCCCAATATAAAAAATTTATTAGTGAATATTTATCAACATTCAACATTATTTTTATCACCCGATATAACTTTTTAGTTTCGTGCTTCAAAATATATTTAATATTCTACTTGATAGATATCCCTTGGAAAAAAAAATATTGGCGCAAGTTTGAAGTTAATCAGAGTTCAAATAAATCGAGAATGATTAAATTAGTGAATTGGTCAAGAAAAACATGGACACTTATCCACATGGCACCATGCTATTACAATTGTGCCCTTACTTGTGTGAGAAAGGATGAAAGTGGGGTGTATTTTAGGTGGGATTGGGGTGATGAGGTGGCACCATGGTGAATGTTGGATCTTAAATGTGTGTGGTTAGGATGAGTTCTTAGAGCATGTCCAACAAGGGGATCACATATGGTGATTAATGTGAGGATCATGTGCTGACTGAGATGATTTGTGATGTGCGCCACTTAAATTGAGCTGTGTTCCTCGGTGTGAGGATCATGTATGGGAATCATGATTTGCAGATATGCTGAGTGGACGCTGACTGGATAATTAATTGATATTTTGTTGAATGTAATAAATTGAGATTTAAAATAATAAAATTAATTAATAAAAAATAAATTAACTAAAATGCAAATTAAACTTGAACTTGTAATTAATAAAAAAATTAAATAAATACCAATAATACATTCATTAATTAATAAAAGTAGTACAATTTTATATGAGGGTTTGAATGTGAGCCTCGATCTTCTCGCATTGAGACCACAAAAAAGACATCATATTTGCATGATTGACCAACTGCTCCTCGTTGTAGCCTGACACGTCCTTTTCCTGCAATTTCGCGTATTCGGAGTAGTACTTGTCGAATTTGGAGTCTAGCCTCATAATGATTTTTCCCTTCTCGGTCTTTAATTTGTTCATTTAAGTGAGGGTTTCTACTTGGGTTTGCAGAGCCTTCCCCTTCCTCTTCATGGACTTCTAGCCCAACGGACGCTCTTCTACATTTCGAGGGGCACTACCTCCCTCGATCGTATCAGAGGATCACCCCACAGGCTGGGAC
>JAYMSV010001884.1:0-11954 GCA_036897745.1 Erodium moschatum | reverse complement strand
GCAGGAGAAGAGAAGACCAAAGAAAAGCCTAAACAGAGCAGGCGGAAATAGGTTAGGCGAGCCATTCCAATAAATACAACGCCCGATAAGATGAACAGACAAACGAATTCATAGTGGATACTCTGAACAAACTAAAAATGAGCTAAACCTGACATGTATCACTATTTTCTTTAATCGATCTGTATAAGATTAACATTTCTAAGTTCATTAGACTCTAATTAAACTTCAGTCGAGATTCAAATCGCAATGATACTGTAAGAAATTTGATTTCATTCTCCAATAAAAAAAAAGACACTTGAAGAGAATGTGATCTCTCCAATATAGGTATGCAATCCAAACCTATATACACCATTTAGACTATACAGCTTCTATCCCTGGAGCCAAATAGCTCCCAAACCCCAACTCTTGCTACAAACGCTCAAAGATGAGAACCGCAAAAAAAATGTATACGTATCGACCACCCACAATCCCTATACTAGAGTCAACTAAACGTCGTTGATATGCCTCACACATTCTACATGGAATGGCGACTATCTTTTGCGGGTCTTTCTTCTTGAATCTCTTCATATTCTTCATCATCTGCTTTCTTGCCCGCTTGCTCTTTCCAATATGCAACCAACTTTTTCAGGCGAGCGACCTCTTTTGATGAAACATTTTTACTTGGGTCATTCACTATTGACCTCACTCTCGATGCATACCTGAATAGGAAGATAATACTTCATTAGAACAAAGGAATATTCCAAAATGACAACAATGAGTCTGCAACCGAGTTGGACTACAATACAATGATTCAAGAACATTTGACAAGGATAGAACGACATACATGAGAGAGTTGTACGTCTCATCCAAGTTTGATTCAGCGGGTGATACGTTCACAAACATGAGTGTTTTGGCATTACCACCAAGTGAATCACTCATCAGCATGGTTAACTTGTGGTTCCTATAAGGTATGTGTTGACCTCCAGATGACAAAGCACTGATAACATCTCCTAGTGCAGAGAGTGATTTGTTGATGCTTTGAGCTTCCTTCAGTTGACTGCCTGCTGAACCTGATTTCTTCACTCTTTCTGATCCAGCAAGATCAACAAAACTTAACTGCACATGAGGTATCTTATTATGATTTACCTAATTTTGAGCACAAGTAAAAGCTTTCGTTAAGTTTTTTTTATAGATAGCATACCTTTCCTCTTGCAACGGATTGAGTTTGGAGGTTGGTACTCTCGATAACAATCGAAAGAATCAAGTGGGATCTTGAACTTTCTTCATTCATTTGAGTCCCAGCTGTATGCCGCTGTTCAGATCCTCTATGAATAATGTTCTTTAACTCCTCAAATGTTGAAATTGGAACAACTGTTATATTCTCTACAGATACCATGCCCTGCTAAAGCAAATGAACGAACAATGCCGAACAAAATCTCTTTAATACAAAAACAAGATTTCTTTGAAGTCAAATAGCAATATAAAATCTCAATAACAAAAGGACAGTAATTGAACTGAACTTGTCATTAATCAATAACACGTTGCAACAGACAATTGCAAATCATAATCTATCAATGACAATCATCACCTTTGAATCTTTCTTGATATCCAATTTAAGACGTTTTGAGTTTCTTGGCAATAAAAGATCCATGAGTGTGTCTTGATACAACTCCACCATATATGCCTGCAATATATGTTGGAATAGTTTGAGTCAAGTATTTGCTGAAGAAAGATAGTTCATTAAGGCATTTTCTATGGAACAGTTCCTCTAAATATCTTGGAATAGTTTGAGCCATATTGATATTTTTTTTCATACAGAAATAAACAAGATCACCTTTAGCGAATAAGAGAACTTGTTGCTATCTCGCCTTATGATCTTAAAAAGTTCTGCAGTTGCCCGTGGTGTAAGTCCAGGATTGTTCTCAGAACCATATACTGTGAAAGTCTTTCCTGAACCAGTCTGACCATAAGCAAATATGCACACATTGTACCCGTCTAAAGCAGATTGCACCAAATACTGCATAGTAATACCATTAAATTAGAAAGACAATAAGTTAATCAACAAAGCGTTGATGAGCAGACCTACAGAAGATACTTCAAGTAAAGCAAATACTCATATCTAAAGTCAATGGTTAACTAAAGTTAAATTTCTCTTACCCTTGTATCTTCGAACACTTCTTCCTGACTGGCGCCACCATCAAATACACGATCGTAAATATGTTGCTTTGCCTTGTCATCTTTCCATGGATGCTCAATCGTGAACTCATCATAACTTCTAACCAAATCTCTCTCTCTTTCGACGGCCTCCTTTTCACTTAAAGGTCTTAATCTACAGAAAACTCGGATTTTGCCTTTCATATCTGTAGCAAAAGGAAATATTACATCAGTGGATAAATAGAAGGTCTTCGAAATTGCACCTTGAAGCAATGTTCTAATCCTACCAATGCTAATAAGTAAAGAAAGCTAAAGAAGAAAAGAAGACACGACTAACTCAAAATATTTTAAGGCAAACCCCACCTTCTATAGTATTAAAATAGCGCTTCCTTAAAACTTGTTCTTCCTTATAAAGCACTTCTAGTTCAGCTAATTGAGCTCCTTGCATCTTCAAGATGGCAGCAGTTTGCTCATTCTTTCTGTCAATATCCTAAAAACAAGTAAGATTGTTTAAGTAATTTTCAGATTTCATACGTTATAGTGAACAATTCAATAAAATGTGGTACCTCTTTCATATCTCTGAGGTCTTCTAACTCCCTTAAGTTGATATTTACTGAAGCAAGCTCAGAATTCGTCATTTCAAGAGTTGATTTAGCCACACTTAGCTCTTGGGTAACTACTGCCACCTTCTTTTCAAGTTCTGAGATGCGGAACTTTAAAGCCTTGCGCTCTTGTTCAAAGTTCTTCTCAAGAAAATCAAACTGCATTTTGATGATGGAAATAAGCTTTAAAAACTTAATTGAAAGAGAGCATCAAACCCGATTGAAGAAATAATGTTATTACATTACCTCTTCAACTTTCTTCCTTTCAAGTTTAGCAATCTTCTGTTCCAACAATAACTTTTCATTTATCAATCTATTTGTAGCTTCTTTTGCTGCATCCAACTCCTCATTACGAATTCGTAAGTCATCTTGAAGCTTGTTCAATACCTACATTGCATATAACCCGTAGTCCACAGAATGATTTACCACTGAAGCACAAATAAGTAATATAATGCCTTTTTATCTGTAGAACATGCATTTGATCCAAAGCTTACCTGGTTGTTTGTTCCAACAAGATCCTTCTTGGCATTGTGTTCTAATGCTAGATTATCTAACTTCACTTCAATGTTTCTCTTCTCCCGTATTGCAGTCTAGTTATAGAGACCAAGACTAATATCAGAAACTTTTTCAGAAATTGTAAGATTTGATTGAGAGAAAGCTTCAGTTAACCAAAACCAACCTGAAGAGCCTCATCTTTCTCACTACACAATGACCTGAGCTTATCAAGATCAAGTTCAGCATCTGCCAAATTTTGCTTTTCGGATCTCAAGATACCTTCCAAACTTTCCAATTCCTCTCTCATTTTCACTTCTTGCAGCTGCTTTTCACGTATTTCTTCGAGCAACTATATAGGAACAGTACACTAATTAGTCTCAAATCACTTGCACGAGGAAATGGTTCATATAAAAATACTTAGATGACAGCAAACAACTTGCACACCCTCACCCCAAAAGGTAGCTTCACAATATACTTGGTATGTTATGTTTTTTAGTTTAGGGACTCTATGGGAACTAGATTGCTGAACTCTAATTTTTAACAAACTTCAGTCATGTTTCACTTGTGGAAAGAAGCCCAACAAGTTCACTTTAATTTCCGTTATTCCCGATCTTTTTCATAGTGGATTCATTTTCCACTAACCTCACTAATTTAGCCAGCAAAATAAACTTTTATTCTGAACCTTACTTGAGCAGTGTACTTTTGGGATTCTTCAGCGGCTTTCGACAAATCCTGAACACGTTTCTCATACACTTCAACACTTGGAGGCTTAAAAGTGTTTGATATATCTCCATTGATTGAATTGCTGCCAGGAGATCGTGTTTTAGAGTAGCGACGCAGCATGACATCATTTATATGTGTTTGAAGCGCAACACAAATTTCTTCTCCCTGCATAAACGAAAGTATTAGCTCGGAAGTAAGGAACGAAGAACAGCAACCCGCATGAAATCTAAATAGTAAAGTAGAAAGCAACAGATGAAGAGGTGCTTGAACCTGCTTGGTTTCAAACTGGAATATGTGAAGAACACCTGCAACCCTCATTTTAAAGAAAACAGCTGTATTGCTGCTGCCAAATTGCATTATATCTCTCAGCTCTGCAGAATGTAAATACTCTTTTGGAACTGGACGGAAAAAATGAACCTAGAAAGAAACAATCAAATTATCATTAGTAGGAGGTCTGAAACACAGAAAGCAATTAACAAATTCCGGTTTAATTATGCTATATATAAAGATAGGACTCACCCCACGCTTATTTATACCCAAAACTATCCGTCCAGGTAGAAGTCCAATGGGATCATCAATCTTGCGAACACTGAAGAAAACTGAATTTCCATAAGGAAGTGTTCTCAGGATTCTCAAAAATTGTTGTCTTCCATCATCTTTTGTCAGATGTTCCTACAATGAAACAGAAGAACCATACAGAAGGAAGTTAGTACTACAATTGCCACCATCAGCTGAAAAATACATCTCCAAATCATGGGCAGCAAAGAATGTATGATCAGATAGCCGAACAAAACGATAAATTTTCTATTTGCCAAAATTGATTTAGAGCAGATCTCATTTAATTTTGATGGACAAGATACATTTGTTTGGAAATATGTCGTATAAGTTTTTGATATCAGGCCCCAATTGATTGGAAAATGGATAAGTTGTTGGTGATTAAAGATTAGATATCACATTCTACAATCTAATGTAATAGCAACAAGAACCCAAAAGAAGAAGAAGAAAAGCTAACTTTGTCTTATAGCTTTATTCAGAAGCTGAAAATCCTCCATACATAAGAAATCGGAACTGTAGTCTTACCAATAAATTATAACGAGAAAAAATATCCAACTCCCATTCCCGCTTAGCTCGGGTTATTGCAATTTGTCTAGGTAGGAACCGTTCCAGAAGTGAATTCCATTCGCTGAAAAATAAAATCCTCAAAAAGTGAGCATTCACTAGAATCTAAAAGAATTGGATATCACCATATAACATTTTTTGAAAACAGATGAATCGGAGATAAGCAAGTCAAATACAACAAAGTAAGATAAATGGAATAAATTACATAAAAGTATAAAAACCAAAGAATACTGACGTGCATGATTCAGGGTTGCCAACAAACCCAATCTCAACCAAGATCTGTAATGCAGACAGTTGCGCAGCATCATCCCTCCCAACAGGATAATTGCCCAATATATAATCATGTTGCAACTGTAACAACACAAATTAGGAATAAAAAAATCTGGAAGATAATAAGTTAACTTTAACACTGTTGTTGAAATTTAGAAGAAGTTTTTCTGGTTTTGAAAGTTCCTATGAACAAAAGGGGAAGAGAGAAAGAGATAGAGGAAGAGAAGAAAAGGAGATCATAGTTCTATTGAAAAAACATTGCTTGCCAGGTATCAGTACAATATAAGACTTAATACCTGAACATATGACAACTGCACAAACATATGGTCCGCTATTGCTTCGTCTGACTCCCGAAAGAGTCTTTTTTTTAATGTCAATTTACAATGCAAAATTTCTCCTTTACTTCGATCCTTTGCTGCTTTGAACTCCGACAGAAGATCCCCAATATATTTGTTATCATCTAATCCAATATACTCCTCTGGAAACATTGTGCGTGTCAGATGACTATTGAAGATCCTAATAAATGTCTAGGAAGAAACTGTATTCGGACAAATACATACCACTTCCGGGATCAGGTGACTTAGAGCCAGTAACAACTTTGCGGCATTCAAACAAACTAAAACTAGCGTATGCTGACAGTTTTATTATCCCTGCAAGTTCCTGAAGCATGTGTTAAGTTTAGTTAATAGCAGTTAGTGCACTGCACAAAAAACAGATTAAGGAAAAACTAGTGCACCCAGTGTACTGAAATTTCACAACCTTTTCAAACCCAAGGCTTGCCTTCTTAAGCAAACACATGTCATACACCCTGAGATGCTAATGGCATCCATACGAACTAGACTACTGCTAGCTATTAATTTGCCAAAACCCAAGTTTAATAACTTTTCTGTGCAATAGAACCTCTTTATTCGCAGTGGCCACAGATTAGTCATGTTAATCCTACTGTTTCAGCCTCAAATATCTCATTTCTGATCAATTATGCTAAAAGGTTAAAAAATGAAATGGGTTTTATAATGGCCTCTGTTCATTCTGAGAATAAAATTTTCATTTCTTCTGCTCATTGCATAATTAGAATTACAAATAGATTGCACAGTAAAGCATAGAAGGCCTAAAATTACCTCAACAGCATCAGCCACTGTTGTCGCCATGTCATATGCAATTTCTTCGAAAGTTTCATCCAAGAAAAACACTATAGTTGTAAGCTTTCTACCAGTTAAAAGGGCTTCAATCTCCTCACGTCCTGGTATTGTGTGCCTGGGACCAGCCTTAACAGTGCGCTTCAAAGCATTTAATGTGTTTAAGGCAAGAACTTGAACCTCAGAGTCAGTACTCGCACCATGTGCTACAGTATGAACATACTCCGACAGATATCCACCAATATCCTTGCTGGGAGGCATTGAGGATGCACATAAATACATGAGCTCCCAAGCCTTGATCAAGTATTGCCTGTAATAACGAAACAAAATAACAGGATTAGCACCAATTCTCACAAAAAGTCACAGTTGAGAAAGAAAAAAGTGAGTACATAGTTGCATACCTATCTGGATTATTTCTTGTTTGTTTCGAGATCTGAACAAAAAGTTCATCACGAAGCTCTGATCGCTTTAGTGTTTGCTTATATAATTTTCCAACGAGGTCTATTCTTTCATCTAGACTTGGTGGAGTTACTCGGTCAGGTGAATCAACTCCAGTGTATTTCAATATAATCTGGAATAATTTTATTGCCCGACTCACGAGGTCATTATTAATTTTGAGAAGGGAAGTTGGTACAGGATCCTGTTTGAAAGTTGCAAATTAGATAATGGTGGGTCACAAGGATATAAACATCTAATGACTGAGATCAGGATGTATTATAACCTTTTGAAAACACAGCATGTCCTCAAACGTAAACTTCTCCCGAGCTTGAGGACCGACAGACTTTTTTAGAAAAAATCCACGTTTTCCAGCAGAATTGATCTGTTTCTGCATCAACCTTACAAATCCTTCCACCTACACAAATGCCACGAAAAACAATAAGACTATAGACATATTATTCTCTTAATGTAGATTCAGTATATTGTTCATCTTGACACCAATAAAGCATAAAGAATCAGGTACGATTTGTTTGGCATGCTGCAGTACTAGATATACTGGAATTACCCACCTGGAATCTATCGATCAAGGGTATAGCACCGGCAAGTTCTGCCGGAACGTTCATTGACAAGGTTGATGGTGTCCTGCAATAAACAAGAACAAAACATTTAGATCCCAAGCATGAAGGGATTAACACTCTCAAGACAAATCCCACATGCCTGATTTCAACACCCATCAAAACTGAATAGAAAGAAATTGATCCAATCCCAAAAGTTTCTATAATTTTATAAAATAAAACATTGAAAAAGAATAGTTTTGAAAATTCCCAAAAAATTATGCACATTTAGAAAGTGGGTAATACGGGTGTCACATTAATCAAGTCAATGCTTGAAGTTGAATATCAGTTTTCGAAATCTAGTAGAGACGGAACAGGTTATGAGCTGAGCTGAGCAAGCAAGCATTCAGCATAACCATCTCACGCACCGGCGAATCTAAATCCGGTAAAACCAACCCATCCACATAAATAAAAACCAGGAAAGTAGGTAAGCTGTACAAAAGCTAAAGCAGAACACGAAACAGAAACTCACGCCGGTGCGAAATTGGAGCCGTCACTATCATAACCACCGTCGCCATTGGAGAAAGCAGCGGAAGCATGGCTGTGGAGAGGACTCATCTCCTCGTTGCCATTGCTGGAGCTGAAGGAAGACCTACTCGTTCTCATGCTATGCGCCACCGATGGCTGCACGTCAATTGTCATTCCACTTGAACCACACCTGAAACCTCCAAACAAAAATCTCAGAAATCGCGAGCTGGAGATTTGCAACTCCACAGAGTTGGATCGGAGGAAAATATAGAGGAAAGAGGCCGAATTAGAAATGGCAGCAGAATGAGGAAAATCGCACCTACTAGATGTGAAACGGAGAGAGATCTGAGCTCACTTTCCAGAACCAAACATCAATTTTGGAGCAGAACGAAACAAGCACAGTGAAGCAGAGAGAGAGAGAGAAAAGTATGGTTGAGGCCACCAGAAAAATTAAAATGTCATAATTTTAATTATATATCCACTCCGTCTTTTTTGCTCCCGCCACTCGGATCGGTGTGGTTGGAGCTGGAGATATCAATTTTCGTATTGCGTGGAATATAGAATAAACCGAAAAGGGCAAAAACGGGAAATCGGAAATAAAGAAGTGGATAAATTATGAAGCGAAATTTAAAGTTCATTTTTATGACGGGGGATTGGACCCTGGTTGTGGAATTAATATCGAAAATGCCACCCTGCAGTCCAAGGCGGGAAGCTGCCGAAGATTTGACCTTTTACCCTCTGGCTGCTAGCAGATGACGTATAGGTCACACAGTTGTTGATCAGATCGGACGGCTGTGGTGAACCACCGGCGTGCCCTGATTAAATCACTAATGCCCGTCTGATTGATGAATTTCAGCTGCAGGAAAATGGGAACCGACCGTTACCCGAACGGCCGGTGTCTTTGCAGATAAAAAATGAATCTTCTCGACTTCTTTTCTGTCGTTTATTGATTGGTTAAGAAATCAAAATCCAATCAATCAAAGATAAATTGTTTTGAAATAATGGTTGGATAAACTATATCAATTATGCCACTGATTGTTATTATCAATAAGATTTAGTACATTTTATGTAGGTAATTAGCAAGCAACACTACTAGTGATGCCCAATGGCAAGAGACGTAAATATGAATGACACGATCAAAGCTAAGATGTAAGTGCCGTCCAAGACGGCATGGATAGTTGAAAAGTTCTCTATCCATGCATAAATTAAGTCACGAGAGTTTCTTCTAGCTAGCTAGTTACGTATCATTGTCGTGCACACATTTAAATTTATTTATGATGCCATTAATTGAAAGGGCAAAAGAGTAAAAAAGGAACAGTACAACCGATATATTACAAGCCAAAGAGTAATGTTCCATTAAAGACAGGCATGAGAAAGTTGAGGGAGAGAGAGAGAATTCTCAAGTGGCTCTAATACCTCCAAGTGCCTACAATCAACCAAAACTGGACCAGCATTCAATAATTTGTGAGCTCACTACTGCAAGGGTAAAACCGTCCAAAACTTTACCGTTATTGCAAGATTAATTTAGTCCACCACTCATTGTTTTTGGATAAAAAAGTGCTTCATACATTAGGAATGGCAACATGACTAGTTGTATGTTTTTGTCTAAACTAAACTTTGATTTCTAATTTAAGTGTAGTTAAGAAATAAAATTTAAAAGTCAATATAATATTAATGTGAGAAAGATGTCAAGGTTGCATTTTTATGAAACTATCTTTTCATATTAGTGTCCTGGCTACACTTTTAACGTCGCAAATCTGATGTTGAGAAACAAAAAGCATACAAAACTAAGTCGTATCTTAGAGTTAAAAGAGAGTGGTTTGGAAAACAAGTGTTTGATAATGGCATGCAAATAATATTATACCATCCCATTGAATTCTTACTGTTAAATTAAAAGTTCTCTTTTCGGACGTAGAGAGTTAGGGTTCTGTCGGTCTTCTCGTGCGGATTTTTACCGGCAATGTGTCTGGTTTGCGGCGGCCGTTTGTTTTTTGGCGAGAGCGATGGGTACGGTGATGGACGAGCTTCAACTACAGATGCAGGGGATAGTGATCGACGAGGACGACGATGGAACAGTGATCCCGACAGAGATTTTGGCCAAGGATGCCGAGAAATACAGGTTCGGGTTGGCGGCGAAGGTCTTGTCGGACAAGCCATCTGAAGGTCGCGGTTTTCCGGGAGGTGATGAAGAACGTATGGAACGCGAAAGGGATTCTTACCCAAACACTGGTGCCAAGAGTCACGGGATTCTTCTTTGCATCTGAGAAGGATCGACGTCGAGTATTAGATAGGGAGCCCTGGACCTTCAACAAAGCCCTAGTGGCATTGGAAAAGTATTCTGGAGATGAGGACGCAAAAAATCTAGGGTTCGAGTGCACATCGGTGTGGGTGCCGGAATCAAACTTGTCGTTCACGGCACTAACGAAACCGTTGGCGAACTGATAGGGGAGAAGCTAGGTGGCACGGTGGGGGGAGATTGTAACGAGGAAGATCGGGCATGGGATGATTATCTTCATATACGGGTTCGGTGGAGAATCACCAACCCTTTGCGCAATACTCTGAAGCTGTGGTTGGGAGATAGTGATCAACCAAGTTTTGTAAGATTACAATATGAACGACTTTCCGATTTTTGTTATGGATGTGGAAGAATGGGTCACGTGGAGAAGGACGGGGAGGATGATGATCGGGAGGAGAACAAAAGTAAGAAGAGGTTTGGGTCTCACATGAGGGCTGAAACGCCAAGGGAAAGAGGTCAAGAGTACTATCAAAGGCATGTCGAATCATGGGACACCCAAATTAGTAGCCACCCGATGAGGAAGGGTTCGAGTGGGGAGAATGGATGGAGAAGTAGAAGGAGGTCGGAATCACCTATTGAGTCAAGGAGCATACCGGTTATGGTGGTCGAAAAGGGAGGAGAAAATTTGACTCGGGTAGTACAAGGGGATGAAGGGTTACTAAAGGAGGGGGCTAAAGGTATTGATGCAAAGATATTAAATGTGGAAAGGAGAAGGGAGGAGACGGGTATGGTGATTGAGGAAGGGGAGCTAGTGATGGATCATCATGTACAATCTAATTCTGCAATTGTTGTTGTAATGGGTTCAACTAATGTTAGTAGGGAGCCGAAGCAAAGGAAATGGAAGCCTAAGGAACGGCCCACTCAGGCGACCATTTCAAAGGAAGGGCCGGTTGTGCAGGGTGGAGTGCTTGGGAAGAGGAAGGGTAGTGTTGAAAGGGAGATTGAGGAGGGGCGGACGTCAGGATGCTTAATTCCTGCGGTCGCCTCAGATTCGACACCATTTTTGGCGAGGGTTGCTAAGAAACCCCGCCAGGCCCAATGATATTCCTCAGTTGGAACTTCCCGGGGCTTGGGAACCCTGGGGAAAAACAGTTCCTAATCGAGCTTATCGCTCTAAAGAAGCCCGAGTAATTTTTTTGTCTGAGACAAAATGTAGGAGGGAAGTGATTGAAGGGTTGAAGGGTAACCTGAGGATGGAAGGATGCATTACGGTGGATGGGAAGAATGGTGGGGGTGGAGTGGCAATGCTTTGGAGAGATTTGGAGAATGGGACGTTAAAATATTTCTCACCAAAGCATGTGGATATGGAGCTAAAGAACGAGGATGGTATATCTATCAGGTTAACGGGGATATATGGAGAGCCAAGGTGGGACATGAGACATCTCACTTGGGATTTATTAAGCAAGTTGGGGGATAGGAGCTTGTTATCGTGGGCAATCATAGGAGATTTCAACAACTCTTTGAGTGTGGAGGAATGAGAGGGGGAGGTTCTTACCCACTATCACTTCAAACAGGGTTCAGGGACACTCTTGTGGATAGCGGTTTGAGGGATTTCGGTATTCAGGGCTACAGGTTTACATGGGAAAATGGCCGGAGGGGTCAGAACCGGCAGGATGTCTAGTTGGACAGGCTGGCGGGGGAATAGGGGTGGGGGGGCTTT